>JAVXUP010002378.1:0-137900 GCA_033070095.1 Escallonia herrerae | reverse complement strand
CCGGCTCGCTAGCGTGACTGACAGACCGCATGTCGTATGCCAACGAGATGGCCACCGTACCCTACCCGCTCATACACAAGCAACCCACTTTCGTGCTCTTCAACAGGCGTGAAGGCAACGCCCATGAGTACTGGACAAGATTCATTGGCTCATTGGAACAATATGGCCCGAGCGATACTTTGAAGCTGATGGAGTTTCACAAGTTCCTCACGGGCTTGGCATACACTTGGTATCATCATATCCCCGTAGGGACAGTCCATTCTTGGGATGAAATGGCCCAACTATTCTTGGAAAAATTCCACTACGAAGCTGAACGCGTCACCATAATGGACATCGCCAGCATACGCCAGAATCACGGCGAAGACTTAACCAAATACGTGCAACGCTTTCACCTTAAGTGTCTTGAGTGTACATATTTCAGCAAGGACGAGACATTGGTCCCCATATGCATCAAAAACATGAACGACATCTACCGGGTACACATTGAGAACTTGCAGTTGAAGTCTTGGGGGCATCTCAAGGAAGAGGCGCGACGTACTTACGAGACGGTCGGCCCTGTCAAACCATGGAGGACTCGCACGCAGAATGCGCTGTTGGCTACGATGAACATACCTAGTGCTCAGCGTGACAGCAACAGCACCAACCAGAGCAATGTCAGCAATTACACTGGCTCCAAGCGTCCGCTCCCTGATAGGGACCAACACCCTGACAAACGAAGACAACTGGAGACTCCCTCTGCCTTTCCATGCGATCTGAACACGGTGAAAGAACTCTTGACAGAATGGGTTGTTAATGACCACAACTTCAGATTGCCACCTGTGCGGATCCCCGACACAGACGAAGAAAGAACCCGGACCAACTACTGTCCCTTCCATCAAGCCATTGGCCATCCTCTTTAAAACTGCAACGCACTACGAACTATCTTTGCAAGAAAGGCCGCGTCGGGTGAACTACAATTACGGAAGAACAACGATGTGCATAAGGATCCTTACTAGAACCATGGCAACAATAATCAAGGACATCAGGTGCTCATGGCTGTTACTGACCACGTCGAAGCTCTAGTCCCTGAAGCCCCTGTAGAGATCTCTCATATGGTCACACCTTGTATACCTTCCGCTCTTCAGCCAGCGTCCTCAGTCGGACAGATGTCAAAGATTAAAAGCTTTTTTCATGAAATGGGGTTCTCACCCACGGCACGAACTTACCTCTCAAACTGTCTGATCGAGGTCACCACAGGCCTCGGTCCTGAATGCTTCGCTGCCCAAGCCGAACTCAGGCATGTCCCTTCTACCGCATTCATTTTCTCAGACGAGGACTCGTCGCCAATTGAACACCACAACCAACTATTATACCTTGAATGCACCGTTAACGGCACAGGCTTTTGTCACGCCCTAGTAGACTGCGACGCCTCAATCAACATCATACCTCTCATCACCCTGCAGCAAGCCGGCATACCACCAAGGAAGATCATCCGCGACCCCGTCAATATTACTGGCTTTGGGTAGGGCCCCCAGTCCACCCTCGGCCACATCACTGTCGACCTCATGGTCGGAACTGTCCATCGTGATACCACTTTTCATGTGATAGACAGCAAGTCCTCCTTCCACCTTCTACTTGGACGACCTTGGATTCATGTTAACAAGGATGTCCCCTCAACGTACCACCAATGTGTAAAACTGGTGGCCGGTCCTGTGGGACACGAGGTAGCAATAACGATCCCCGCAACCAGGGCACCCTTCCAATGTGCCGAGTCTTACTTCGCCTAGGCCTCCTTCTTCACTGAGCTCGCCCCAGATGGTGAGAACGCCACTCACATCCATTCCACCAAATTGCCAGATTGGGACAAGCTGTGCTGGAACAAGCCTCCCAAGTCCAAGTCTGAATCCAAGAAAAGCGATAAGAACAAAGCGTCAGCTTCAGTGTCGCCACCAGCGGTCTTGACCAATTATCCGCCTTCATCTTCCAAGTCCAAAAAGCATAAGCCTGAACCTACCTTCCGACGCATCATCAAAGACGGGAGAGTGATTTACCAATTATGATGGTGTACGGGGGTCCCAGGTGGTTCGCCATCTGACCCCCTCGATCCTGAACCAACCACAGAAACGGAATGGTGCTGCATGGCCGAGCATTGCCTGCCAGACCCCGAGCTTACTCCGGGCACTGCACTACCCTACTATGAAGACGGCCCTCAACCACAGGCCGAAGATCTCGAAGAAATTAACTTGGATGACCAGGGCGAGGAACCTCGACTGACATACATTGGCACAAAACTCGCCCCAGGCCAAAGAGAGGAATTGGTTTCCCTCCTCCGTGAATATTGTAATGTGTTGGCATGGAGTTACAACGAGATGCCTGGGTTGGATCTCGCCTTGGTGACGCACCACCTCAACATCGCTATCGGATTCAGCCTTGTCCGACAGCATCCGAGATCTTTCTACCTCGAACTCGAATTAAAGATCAAACAAGAGATTGAGCGACTTCTACAAGCCGACTTTATCAAACCAATTACTCATCCCATATGGCTGGCCAATGTCGTCCCTGTCCAAAAGAAGAGCGGCCAAGTCCGCATTTGTATTGATTTCTATGACTTGAACAAAGCGTGTCCCAAAGATGAGTTTCCACTGCCCAATATCAACATGCTTACGAAAGCTGCCGCCGGATACGAGACCTTGTCCTTCATGGATGGCTTCGCCGGCTACAACCAAATTCGAATGAATCCGGAAGACTGCGCCAAGACAGCCTTTCAGACTCCAATGGGTAACTTTTGTTGGAAAGTCATGCCCTTCAGTCTCAAGAACGCGGGTGCTACCTATCAGCGAGCCATGATCGCCATCTTTCATGACATGATACACCGTACCGTAGAGGACTACGTCGACGATCTTATCATCAAGTCCAAAAGGGAAAGTGATCATCTCATGGACCTTCGAGCAGTCTTCGATCGTTGTCGACAGTACAGCATGTGGATGAATCCGTTGAAATGTGCCTTCGGAGTCTCCTCCGGTAAATTCCTCTGCTTTTTGGTTAGTCGACAAGGGATCGACGTTGACCCTTATAAGGCTACTTCTATCCAAGAAATGCCCCTGCCTAAGAGCACCAGACAGTTGAAGAGCTTCCTCGGCAAGGTTTCCTACCTCCGACGATTTATCCCTGCCTTGGCCGAACTTATCACGCCCTTCGACACTTGACGCACAAAAGCGCGTCGTGGAGTTGGGAGGCACCCCAACAACAAGCATTCGAATAGATCAAGGCGATCCTCATGTCACCACAGACCATGGTTATGCCCCAGTAGGGTGTTCCACTCTTGCTTTACTTAACCTCCACACCCAGGTCGGTGGGGGCCTTGTTGGCCCAAAAAGTAGACGGGGTGGAGCGTCCAGTTTATTACCTTAGCCGATCGATCAGGGGACCCAAGGCCAACTATTATGAGCTCAAGAAGCATTGCTTCGCCTTGGTCTACGCCTCACAGAAGTTCAGGCACTACTTCATGTCACACCAAATCATGTTTGTCACCAAGGCTGATCCACTACGATACATGCTCACACGCCCTGCCTTGTCTGGACGACTTACCCGCTGGTTATTGATGTTAGCCGAGTTTGGCCTGTCCATTAGAAATCCTACAGCTCTGCGGAGCCAAGCACTTGCCGATCTTCTGGCCTTCTTTCCACGACAACAGTGTGAACCGACTTCAGATCAATTACCGGGGGAGGAGACGGCCCTGATCTCTGACATAGATGACTTGTGGATACTCGAGTTTGACGGCTCAGCCACTAGCAAAGGTCCTGATAGAGCTCCCCTTCGGCAAGGGGGCTCCAGTATAGTCCTTCGCAATCCACAGGGTGAATATGAGGCCCGGTATCCAATAATGAAGCTGAATATGAGGCCCTTGTCATCGGCCTCATGCTAGCTACCAATATGGGGGCTAAGTCATTATGCATAAAGGGGGACTCAAACTTGATAATGAAATAGACTAACAGAGAGTTCGCGGTCAAAGAGCCAGCCCTGTCACCTCACAACCGACATGCGGACAGCTTGGCCATGATCTCATCAAAGATTGAGTTTGACGGTGAACAACAAATGCTAACCATCATCAGAAGAACCGCACCATGCAGGTGTTGAACCTAGTCCCAAAAGACACTACTGTCAGTGATTGGAGGCAGCTAATCGTCGACCAACTTAGGGCACCATCTCTTGCGTCCACCTCCACCCTCACGGGTTTCTTGATGTTGGGAGACGTCCTATACAAACGATGTCCCGGAGGCACTCTGGCCAGATGCTTGGCCCCGGCGGAAGCAAGGCATAAACTACAGCTCGGCCACCAGAAATGTTGTGGCCTTGATGGCCCCCCTCTATACCGTCGTCTCCAGCGCATCGGCCTCTTTTGGCCGTCCATGGCCAAGGACGCTTTGGATGTACAACGGGATTGTTCAGAATGCATGTATGCACCGGATAGTGCAGAAGCACTTGTCATTAACGTTGAGTGCGACTGGCGTCAACCTTTCCTGCAATACCTAACTCATGGGCTCTACCGCCGGATCGCGGCTCGGCACAATCTGTCAAGCGCTAATCGGTCAGATATTTTGTGACGGAAGGCGAATTATTTCGCAAAGGGTTTTCGGGGCGCACCCTACGCTGCTTACAAGGTGCTACGGCCGTGGAAGTGATCAATGAACTGCACAATGGTGCTTGTGGGGAGCATTAGGGATCGCATGAGTTGTATGCAAAATTGCTAAGGTTAGGGTACTATTGGCCGACCATGGAATCTGACTCCATCACTCATGTCCGACATTGCCAGCCCTGCCAGAGACATGCTGACAGGATGCATACCCCAACGTCCGATCTTCATATGATCGTGGCCCCTTGGCCATTTCACTCTTGGGCTCTTAACCTTATCGGCCCCATACATCCGCCGTCAAAAGGCCTTATGTGGATCATGGTCGCAACGGAGCATTCCACAAAGTGGGTTGAGGCCATACCTCTGCGAAAAGCCACGGGAGGCGTCATTGCCAACTTCTTGCGTGATCACATCATCTGTCGTTTCGGCATCCCCCGATGCATCATCTCCAACAACGGCACACCATTCATCAACCGGGATGTTCGAACTCTCATGGAAACGCACTACATCAATCACACCACATCAACCCCTTACTATCCGCAAGGCAATGGTCAAGCTAAAGCCTCCAACAAAACCCTGTTGTGCATTTTGTCACGCATGGTTCACGACGCGAGCGGCTCTTGGTCTGAAAAGCTGAGCCATGCCCTTTGGGCTTACAGAACTTCTAGACACACAGCAACGAAAGCCACACCCTTCTCCCTTATTTACGGGGACGAGTGCATGGTACCTGCTGAGGTCACGGTCGCCTCGGCTCGACTAGCCCTCAGCAGCGGCCTTAGGGAGGAGGAAACCAGAATGATGGCCCTTGAAGGTCTGGATGAGAAAAGAGCCAATGCTATGCGCAGAATGAAGAAACACCACGAACAACTTGTCAAAGCCTACGGGAAGACTGTCAAACCCCGCTCCTTCGTGGAGGGCGACCTTGTCATCCGAGCCGCCAAGCATGTGCGGGCCAACCTGTCAGCCCCTAAGTTCACACCCAACTGGGAGGGGCCACTTGAAGTGCACACGGCCAGAAGCAACGACTCCTATCTCCTACTCGACCCAGACGACAGGCGGCTCACGGCCCCTGTCAATGGTCGCTACCTAAAGAAATACTGTGCATAGCCAGTTGCAGCTTGTTCATCACAACCTCCCACACGCAGTTTAGAACACTTACACCGCGTTTTGTTGTATATAAGAGCATACCCTGACTTGTAACCCTTGTCGCTCATTACAAGTTCTTTTTTTGTGAAACAACGTTTTGATCCGAGCATTATCCATACACAGTCTGTTCGCTGCACATATATTTATGCTTAGCCTGCCTCTTTTACTCCTAGCCACTGAGCTATTTGCCATCGACGGGAAAGAGGGAACACCATTGGACAACCATCGGACATAAGACATTCGATAATCGTAACAAAATAACAAGAACGCAATGCACCCACAACAAATGACAATGGGACAACACGCAGCCATGTTTCATAACGCCAACAAGAAAATATATGTACATATAAAGTTTTTTTGTTTTTTTGTTGTTAGCCACTATCGGGCGCGGTTTATTCATCAAATCCGTCGTAAGTCCTACAGAAAACTAGATAATAGCATTGCTACCGGATGAGAGCTAAACGCCTCCAACGTGTGACACTGATCCTGCAGCGCCGACCATGCAGCGCCGACCATCCAGCCTCGAGCTCAGCCTGTCGCCTCAGACGATCGGCCTCTCGAACCTCCACATCAGCGCACCGCCTCTGTAGGTCACTCAGCCGTCTCTGTAGCTCAGTCAGCTGCCTCTCTATCTCTGCCACCTCCCTGTCGATGATGGCCAACTCTCCGCTAATCTCTGATCGCTCCACCTCTAACCCTGTGCCCCGCCTCTCGAGTAGCACTTCCTCCATCCGCACTAAGGCCATCCTCTCCCCCATGGCACTGCCCTCGCTCCTCGACTTCAAGAAATCAGCCATCCAGTCCAGCAGCAAGCCTATAGAGGTGAATGGCGCAAACTCCGTCAGCGACCGTTTAATAAACGCCATCGACTAGCCTGTCGTAGGAACACTAGCAAAGGGTAGCAACCACTCTACGAACCCTACATACACCCACCTCTGCAGTAAGGGGTTCTTTACAGTCACTCCCTCAAACGTCTGTGGGTACGCCGCCTTCACCAACTCCAACTGGCGCACTGTCTCAGCCGGCAACTGGAGGCTCTCCCATGATACAACGTCGGCCTGTCTGCTCGACGATCCCTTGCTCGCCTCACCTACCACTGCACCACCCACCACTGCCGCAGGCCTCTCCTGCACTCCACCCACCGCCTATGCACCAACAGTCATCGAGTGCATCGCCATCAATGTCACCCCTGCCTCAAAAGCTGACCCCGATGACACGTCCTACTGACGCCCCGCAACAGGCTGTGCCGGAATCACAACTCATGAGCACAGTGTGCCACCGTGGGCTCCAGCTCCACCGGGTCCTCCTGCTCAACCCCCACGGCCTCCGCCTCTGTGCCTGTCCACCAGTAGCCGCTGGCATCAAACATCAGCGACTCGTCGACCGCCCCACCATACACATCCTCCACTCTCTCCTCAACACCCGGCAGCGGGCTCACCCTGCCGCTCATGCCAGCCCCCGACGTATCAACCGCCTCCGACTCACCCTCGCCAGCCGGCTCGTCTACTTCAACCGCCACCCCCTGTCAAAGGAACCGTCAGTACGTCAACTCTTTTTATTGAGATTTTAATAACAAAGACTTAATCGAAAAGACAATGTAATGCAATGGTAACAGCTAGTCTTACCTCAACCGCTGGCTCCTCCGATTCCTCCCGAGGCCTCTTCGACCCTGCCAAGCGCGAACCCAAAGTGCCTGCACTCGTCTGACGAGCACTCTCCATCATACTCACCCGAAGCGCCGACAGCGGTCCCTTACCAGCCCCTGGCACTTGCGGTGATGGCATAGCTGGCTCTTCCCCGCGGTCCTCCCCCGGAGCCTCATCCTCGAACCCTTCTCCCTCCTCGTCCGGTTCCTCACCTGGGTCTCTCTCAGAGCCCCCACCAGCACTCCCTGACACCAGCGCCAGTATGCCAGCCTACCTCGCGGCTGTCACTGATATCAAACTCAATGCCCGATAGCATGCAAACACGTCCGCCAGTCGACGTGTGTCCGATGGTTGTGCCAGCCACTCCGCCCTAACTCGCATGCGCTCCCACCACTGCGCATACACCACGGTCACTGCCCTCACTACCGTTGTCCCTGGCTGCCTCCACTCTATCACCGGTGACGGCCACTCACGGACTCTGTCATACCGCGTATACCCAAACGCGATCGTCATACTCCACGGGCCACGGTATCCACACGGCGGTTCCAAGTCATAGCCAAACGCCAGCGACAGCAGATCTGGGCAATAGCGGGCCACGAAATACAGGTTCTCCGCGAGCTTCCCACCATCGTCAGTCAGCACCGGAAGCCAACCCAGAAAATAAGCCACTAAGAGCACAACATCCACCGGAGCCAAGGACCCCCTCCTGGCCAAGTCTCTCGTCATCTCCTGTCCGTGCAACCAGGGGGTACACCGTACGACGAATGCATATCTCTGTACGGCCGTGCCAGGCACGCCTCGCGAGAATCTATCAACCGAGATAGCAGACAATCGGGCCTCTTTATGCCCAATCATGCGAATGCCCGTGATCCGCTACACCACAACGCCACCTCCTGTGATCTGCCGCTATGCGTCACCGTCCTCATCGTCGGTACTGGATGCTGGCGCGGGAATCCTACCGGATGATAATCTAGAAAACACTCGTACAGGTACCACTGCAGGAACATCCAGTCCACGTACGTAGCCACCTGATACCGCCTGTGTGACCGCTTCACGTCGTTCACCAGCTGATCCAGACGTGAGTATAGGGTGCCCAGATACACAGGGCCTAGCCCGACACGTCTCCCCTGCGCCATCCGAATCGCCAAGGGGATCACCCTCGGAAAAATGTCGTCCTCTGGCATCCCCTCAAACACAAACCTGCAAGTAAACAGCAACTCATTATATGCAACATTAAATGAAATCACAACACGAATGGGACCTATAGGAAGTATGATTCTCACCTCGACAGGAACATCGTCAGGAAAGCTACCATCTCGTACTGCTCGTCCTTGTGATACGGCCCCATCAAAAAAATGAGTAGCAGCACCCAATCTCTGCCCCAACCTCGCCTGCGCCGTGCCATAGAACAGTCAGAGCCATCCATCGTATGTCCCCTTTCGGTGCTGCTTCGTCTCCGCTAAGATGTCCAGCACCTGCATCTGTAACAAGCGCTCCTCACCACTGAGCCGCGTCACACGTGCGTCCAACTCGCCCTGCATCAGCAGACCTGTCAACATCGTCACGTCCCGGCCTGATCTCTCTGAACTCAGTCACAAAGGTGTGTCTGAGTGCTCCACCTCGACAGCAGCAAAGTCATCCCAGGCGTGTCCCTATACAACTCCAGACCCCTCCCCGTAATGTCCACCGCCGGTAGCAACCCCAACCTCTGTAATAGCGCCTGCCAATGCTGCGTCTCCACCATGTGTTGACACCAGAAGTCCCACCCAGTCGGCATCGCGCCATGCCCCTTGAACACTATAGGTGCCCAAGGTATATCCTCCCTCTCCACCAACAATCCTGGCACGTATCTCGGCGACATTACAGGCGCCTTCTCCCAGCTCGGAGCGCGCACATATGGCGACGGTGCCCGTGGCTCCTTTCCCATCAACGGACCGCTCCACGGCACTGTAAAAGCTCCATCAGCCACTCGGATGGCAAGCTCCCTCCATAACTCACGGTTAGGAACTTGCGGTACCACTCCCCTCACTCCAAGTAGTGTGTTCGTCTTGTATGGGTCCGGATCGTACGACCTCACTCCACCGTCGTCAAATGTCAAAGGCACGGCCATCTCACCACCCGGCACAACTCTGGCCTCATCTGTCGGGGAGTGGCAACGGGTTCTGTCGTCAGGACCGGCGATGGTCGTGATGCACTAGCCGACGCACCCCGCGGCTTCGCGAACATCTTCTGCTTAACCTTTCTTGGAACGGGCATCGGCTCAGCGGGCACATTCCTTGCTCCACCCAATGACCCCAATGACCCCCTCTAGGCTGACCCCCCTGGCTGGCCGATCCCTAGTGCAGCCGACCCCCCAGGTTGGCCGACCCCACGTGTGGCTGACCCCACTCCCTTTCCTCCTTCCTCTTTTATTTCCCTTCCCCCTCTTTCCCCTGATGAGGTCGACCCCCTAGGCTGGCCGACCCTTCATGGGGCTGACCCCCCAGGCTGGTAGACCCCCCTCGCGGTAGACCCACTCCCCCTTTCCTCCCTCTCCCCCCTCCTTCCTTCTTCCTCTCTCCTCTCCCTCTCACCACCTGGGCCGACCCCCTGGCTTCGTCGACCCCCCATCACCGGTCGACCCCTCGGCCGCCTGCTTGCCTTCTCTCACCATCTCTCATTTTTCTCTCTTTTCACTATTCTTCTCTCTCTGGACTAATGAGGTGTAAATGATTTCTTCTTCTCTCTCAACTCGCCCCCATTCAATATTTATATAAAAAAAAACCCTGTTTTCGTGCACATACACTCCCTTCGCGCAACGCGCTTCGCAATCCACCACGTTTTATGTATGTAAAGCCCGCTCGGGTTGCCCCTCCGCACACGCCACACGCAGGGGGCTTATGTTCGTACCCTATCATGGCCAGACCCCTGAGGCTCGCTAAGGGACCCGCGTCGCGCGACATATCACCAGGTCAACGGTCAATTATTCAACACCATAGCCAGGTCAAGCGAGCATCCACTGACATCACCAATGCAGCGACATCAACACGCTCAAACCACAGGAAAAGGGGGTTAGCCACCCCTTCCTAAAAGGGTCGGCCACCCCTTCCTCAGGGGGTCGGCCACCCCATTCCTCAGGGGGTAGCCCCCACCCCTTCCTTAAGGGGTCGGCCACCCCTTTCCTCTAAGGGGGTAGGCCACCCCTTCCTTAAGGTGTCACGACCCGAACCCACGGGCAGGCCCGCGAGCTAGGCACGTGACCGGCCGCAGACCCAATGGACTCCAACCAAGGGCTCTGCTAGGCCTTACTCACTAAAACATGTACACAATTCTAAAATCATACATTAACTAACACCATAACATGAATTTCTAAAGATGCCCTTACAACTCTTTCCCAAATCATCTCTACTGAAATCCTCCAAAGAGACCGATAGCATTTATTTTAAAGAAACCTCCTAAAATTAAGCTACGAACAATTCAAATAAATAACTGGCAGTTCTACAATTTCTCAAGGGCTTAAACAACTTCCTAACGAGCATCTCCCGCGGCTTCATTCTCATTTCCCTCGCAATACTCATGTTCATCTAGTTGATCGCCTGAAAACATTTATAAAACGGGGTGAGCTTGGGGCCCAGTAAGTACACCAATCATATCCCTAAAATAGATTTTGGGATTCATAAAAACATGAAACATGCCATGGTTTTCTTCAATTAAAAACTGGTAAACATTTCACAAGAGATACTATGCATATATATACTTTTGAAAGCAATTCATCTAAGATTCTCAGAAACGAAGTATGACATCAAGTAGGCTCATCAATAACTATCACAGTTCATCATAACATAGGCATGTTGCGGTCAGCGTACGTTCCCCCCTGACTAGGGCCCACAATCCCTACTCCACCTGGGATGAACATTATTTGGTCAGGGTATGTGCCCCCCCGACTAGGGCCCACAATCCCTCCTTCGTCCGGGATACATATTGGTGTGGACGCAAGGGCGCACCACGAGCAACAGTACTGTGCGTCAACGTATCGTCCCGTTGACCAGGACCCAACAATCCAACTTTCCCCCGTGGATATGGGGCGCAACAACCAAGCCAGAAATACCGTCTCATTCAACATAAGCCAACTTTAAACGCTACTCATAGAAAACATTCCATGGCATTTTTGACGTATTTTATCATCAAACAATTTACACAAAAGCAGTAGCGTGCAAAAGGCTTTAAACTTTTAATTGAACAATTCATTTGTACATATACATAGACGGAAAATAGGGTATACGGAGGAATATGGCAGGGGTACTTACCTGTTGCTGACAATTTTCCTCGATCCAAAAATCCTTGAATTAACCTAGATTGGCATTCCATATGTTAGAACACAATCTATACTACAATACTATAAACCTCATATAAACTACCCAAACTATGCTCACTTCTAACCCTGAAATCGCTCGACTCAAAGTGCGACTTGCACTCGACCAACCTAACCGAAAACCCTATACAATCCTTAACGCGTGTTGATATTTTAAAATTTAAAATAAATTAAAATAAGACACTTTTATTGCTTAAAATATTATAAAAAGTCAAAATATGAATTTTGTGAAATTTTAAATATTTTCGAATTAAAATAATTTCTTTAAATGCAAGAAAAACGCATAAATAGCCATAATTGCTTCTAGCTCAAAATAAAGTCCCATAATTTTTTAAACAGCTTTAAAATATCTATAAAAATTATAGAAATTTAAATCAGAAATTAAGATGCATTAAAACTATTTTTAAATTATTCATTTTGCTAAAACCAATGCGATACGAAAATTATAGCAAATCAACTCTAAAAATTACCAAACTTAAACTGAGATGTATTCATAACATAAAAACATTATTCTAATTTTTCCAAAACATTTTCATGGGTGTAAGGCCTCCAAAAGAATTTTACAAATCTAAGCTTGCCAAAAATACATATGATATCAGAAAAATATGATATTTTAACAGTAATTCTATTATTATCCTATGATCCTTCCTGTAAAGTTTCAACATTTTTTGACAAGTTTACAATACCCAACGGCCATGTGGTACAACTGTGCAAGCACAGTGTACTGTTCACGCAGAACACACAGCTACTGTTCATTATCTTCTTCTCCTGTCCAAACCCAGAACACACAGCTACTGTTCACGCAGCTTCCCTTTCACCCCTAGCACATTAGAATTCACTCCATTAACACACTAAATCTATACCTTCATACACACACTCAAGCCACTTACACACATATATATCCAACACATTCATGCTCATGTATTCCCATACAACCAAAACACAGCAACACATCCATGTGTATATTTATGCCACCCCCACGCCACTGCCTTCCCTCTTTTCTTTCTCTTTTGCTTGCTTCTTCCTTCTTGCTGCAAAAAAAAAACACACAAACCCACGTAATACCCTTCATTCCTTCGCCTGTACACACAATATTCCCTGTAATACCCAACATAAGCGCAGCCCCATTCCCTTCTCCTAGTTCTTGTCCAGTGCATATATATTCCCCAATACCCATTTCATGGCAAGGTCTCTTCCCTTGTTCTAAAACCCACAAGATAGTCGTAGACACATATAACATCCCAAAGGTAATTGATTTTGGAGAGAAGGTAGAAATCTTACCTCAAGGTTTCGCCGGAAAAGTCCTTTGCCAAACTTTCTTCGTCTCTCTCCCGTACTCTCCTCTGCCGTCATTCCAGATGGTTGAAATTTTAGGGTCGGCTGGTGTTGGTAGCTTATGAATATATATTAATCCCTAGACCAAAGAATTACTAAAAGCCCCCTTATTCCTTGTTAGTTAGTTTAACTTATACTCAAAATTCTCTCTTATTACAACAAGGCCCAAAAATAATTATTTACGAAAGTTCAATATACTAAAATAATTTAATGGCTTGTTAACTAATCTCGCTTCACTAATCGTCGTTAAAAGTTGTCACAGAAAATATCAATACTAACTAAACGAAAATTCGTCGCTAAAATTTCCAAAATTTCACTCATGCTAATCGTTTCTAAAGGCTCCAATTAACACCACATATAATAGCTATCATTGAATTTCAACTTATGGTTCCTAAAAAAAATTCACTAAAGGTTGCCGATAAAATATTGTACATGCAAATTGATTCTAAATGTTGTGTGCAAAAATTGTCGCTAAAGAACTAAAATAACCGGCAAGAAATTCCAAGTTTCAGTGTATTACATAAGGGGTCGGCCACCTCTTCCTTAAGGGGTCGGCCACCCTTTTCCTCAAAGGGGGTAGGCCACCCCTTCCCTAAGGGGGTCGGCCAGCCTTCTCCTCAAGGGGTCGGCCACTCCTTTGCCTTGCAAGAGTCAATCCTCAACCCCGACATCATTCATCGCGCTCTCTAAAGTGCGCACTCGACACTAATGGTCACAACAATCGTCACTGACCGTGCGCAATCGTCACGACGCAGCACACTATCCCAGTTATTGCTCAGCGACAGTCATCGCCGCGCCCTTGCGCCATGCTTATGATACGTGCCCCCGGCACCAAGTATTGCTCCGCGAGAGTCATTGCCGGGCCCATGCGCCATTCTCATGATCCGTGCCCCCAGCACCAAATAATGATCCGCGACGTTCGTCGCCGCGCCCATGCGCCATTCTCATGATAGGTGCCCCGGTAGCAAGTATTGTCTTCGCGACGTCCGTCGCCGCGCCCATACGCCATTCTCATGATCCATGCCCCCAGCACCAAGTATTGCTCTGTGATGTTCGTCGTCACGCCCGTGTGCCATCGTCATGATACGTGCCCCAGGCACCAAGTATGGCTTCGCGACGTTTGTCGCTGCACCACTTTCATAACATGTGCCCCCGCACCAAAAATTGATCCGCGACGTTCGTCGCCGCGCCCGTGCGCCATTCTCATGACAGGTGCATCACACTTATTCACCACACCATGGGCCCCCACCATGGACGTGGAACATGCTTCGACCCACTATCTAGAGTGTGCGGCATTCGGGGGGCTCCCCTCGTAGTGCTCCGGCACGAGGACCCTTCTCTACGGGATGGGCTTCGCACCTTCGCGGGCTTAGCGCCATCGTCGGCTCAATCAAACTACATGATGGGCTTGAGGCCATCGCTGGCTCAAACAAACTACAGGATGGGCTTAGCGCCATCGCCGGTTCAATCAAACTACGGGATGGGCTTGAGGCCATTGCCGGCTCAATCAAATTACGGGATGGGCTTGAGGCCATCACCGGCTCAACCAAACTACGGGATGGGTTTCGCGCCTTCGCGGGCTTAGCGCCATCACCGGCTCAATCAAACTACGGGATGGGCTTCCCGCCTTCGAGGGTTAGTGCCATCGCCGGCTCAATCAAACTACAGGATGAGTTTGAGGCCATCGCCAGCTCAATCAAACTACAGGATGGGCTTCACGGGCTTAGCGCCATAGCCGGCTCAATCAAACTACGGGATGGGCTTGAGGTCATCGCCGATGCAACCAAACTACGGGATGGGCTTCGTGCCTTTGCGGGCTTAGCGCCATCGCCCGCTCAATCAAACTACGGGATGGGTTTGAGGCCTTCGTGGGCTTAGTGCCATCCCCGTCTCAATCAAACTACGGGATGGGCTTCGCGCCTTCGCAGGCTTAGCGCCATCGTCGGCTCGTCAAACTATGGGATGGGCTTGAGGCCATTGCTGGCACAATCAAACTACGGGATGGGCTTCGCGGCTTTGCGGGCTTAGCGCCATCGCTGGCTCAATCAAACTACAGGATGGGCTTTGCACCTTCGCGGGCTTAGCGCCATTGCCGGCTTAGTGCCATCGCCAGCTTAATCAAACTACGGGATGGGCTTGAGGCCATCGCGGGCTTAGCGCCATCACCAGCTCAATCAAACTACGGCATGGGCTTCGCGCCTTCGTGGGCTTAGCGCCATCGCCGGCTCAATCAAACTGCGGGACGGGCCTCGTGCCGTCGCCGGCTTGATCAAACTGCGGCATGGGCTTAACGCCATCACGGGCCTAAGTCATTGCCGACTCAATTACCAGGGGCTCTAGCCCTCGCAGCAGGATGGGCTCGCAACCCTGGAGCCATCGTCAGCACAACCTTGAAGCCACCGACATCACACTTGCAGGGAGCTCCGACGCGAAGACTTCACCGCAACGGACCCGAAACACCAAACGGCGACCATGGCCACTCATGTTACTCATGTTGCTGTTGATCGTCGACACCACCAGGGCAATGACCCACACGTCACTCTGGGACGGGAGCAGGTCCTTGAAGGGCATTGCGCCTAGTCCGCCTAGCAGTTGGTTACAGGGGCAACCCTCACCGCTGTCAGGTTCTCTGGACGTCTCTTGACGCACCTTGTGGGATTCAGTAACAGCTTGGACTGGAGGCTGGGGCAACGGGCTACTCTGATCATGCTACTACGCGTGATCAGTCTCCTCAGACGGGCAGAGAGATGCTGTGAGGGCAGGGCAACACGAACTAAGGGACCGACAGTCTAACAGAGAATCAGTACTTTGGCCCCCCTGGCGACGCGTAGTTCCCGGGGGTGACACATGTCAACTTATGACACATGCACATTTTTGCCTATAAATAGTGGACTTTGGAGCTTTTTCAAGGATCTTTCTCTCATTTGAACTTTTCACTTTCTTTCTCTAAAAAGACATTCTCTCTGGTATTCTAGTGAGAGAAACACACTTGGACCTCGGCCACCAGACCCTTGACGCTGCACCCTATTCACGGACTGTCGACTGTCATCCCTGTTCGTCGTCACCCTGCCTACGCGGCGCTACCAGCCCTCGCGACCTGTCTGGGGAGCCTTGCTCTCAGCCCTTACTCCGTCCTTGTTGTCTCCTGCTTTGTCTACCTGGAAGCTGACTGAGACTACATCCTTTGTGGCACCTCCACGTAGCAGCAAACCCCTTTTCCTCTCAATATATGTATGTATGCATAATTTAATCAATGAAAGTTTTTGAAGTTCTTGTAATGCATATGTTCCATGGTAAATCGTTTGATGAGAAATTGAGTTAAAAATGCCATGGACTATTATGTGAATAGTTGATTTTCACTTGGTACATGTTGAATGAGATGGTAAACTTGACTTGGTTGTTGTGCCCCATATCCAAACAGGAAAAGTTGTATTTCAGGCCTTGGTCAATGGGGCTTATATCTTGATGCACAGTAATGTTGCTTGTGGTTCTCTTGGTTCGCTTTTGCCTCCACAAAATTATTTATCCCGAGTGTAGGAGGGATTTTGGGCCCTAGTCAGGGGCACTTGTATGCTGACTGTAGCACACGTAAAATGTGTTTATCTGTAATAGATGCAAATGAATTTGCTTGATAGTACTTCGGGTTGAGTACCCTTTATACAAGTGCATATATAGGTGTATGTATGTATGTGTGTGTGGGTGTGTGTGTGTAATATAAAGAAAACCCATGGCATGTTTTTGAAATCCTCAAACCTATTTTGTGAACATGGTTTGTGTACTTGCTGGGCTTTCGCACAAGCCTTATTTTTTAGGTAATGACCTAGGGGAGATAGATCCTTATAAGTAACATGAGAAAGGGGCGCCCGATGGAAGCCATTGAAAGGAGCTTAGGTCTCCTCGAAATTCTTCGTAAATGTCGGGGACATGTGATGAAGGTTTTTAATTTGAATATTAAGGAATTTCTAAGTGCAACTCTTAATGGCCAAATTAATGTTTTTAGAATTTAGTAAGCCGAATTGAATTTTGAGTACAAGTTGTAGTAGGCCTGGTAGAGCCCTGGTGAAGGCTTAGTAGGTCTGTGGCCAGTCATGGGCCTGACTCATGAGCTCACCCGTGGGTTCGGGTCATGACATTATAGGCCATTCGTGGTCGCGGTGAACGCTGAGATGTGTCTACCCCGGTGGCTCCCACCTTGGCACTCAGCAATGATGACAAGGCATAAAGCGCAAGCATCCAACAAGTGGGCCCCAGCTCCAGCTCCAGGCTGAGTCCTCCTGCCCGCATGCTGGTTCTCCTTCTTCTGTGGGTTCGACGACCTCAGATATATATTTTATATTAGTGTTTAGTCATAATGTTAGACTTATATTTGAACTACACTAATCTTGGTGTTTTCTAGGATCTTGTCAAGGTAGGGGATCGGCACACGGGATGCGCATCGATCCTCAGTAGAAACAGAGAATTACTCTTACTAAGGAGGGCCAGAAAATAAAAAAAACTTTGATTTAATGCAATACTTATCACTTTAATTCTGATAGTTATTTTGGTTCACTTATTTAATGATATAAATGTATTTCTTTGTCTGGATCTAGGAGTGTCCAGCGAAAACGAAGATCGGCGTCCTTGTAAAAGGCCGATTCTTTAAGCCACTATTATACTGGAAGGACTGGGATGCCAGGACGAGGGAGGCTTTGTGGGAGGAGTGGCAAGTATGGTTTCCTTTTTGTCAGTTATTATTTGTTTAATTAGTACCTAATATTTAAATTAATCATACTGATTGTGTAATTGGATGCCTTGCATAAGGAGTTTGAGTTTAAGTCACCTGAGCAGCAGGCGTTGAGGCTGCACGACCCACGGGATCAGGCGAGGGACTTTGTTTCAGATATTTTTTGGCAGATCGATGTAAGTTACAATTAACGTGTTTCTGTTAAAATTTTGGCTATGTATTCAATGTCTTCATTGTCAAATCATTGTTTTACAGGCCTCATATGAACAGAGCAAGGGTTTGGGCAGTAATCCGAACAGCTATCAGCGTCCACTAGTGTAGGTACAAGTACTGAGGGATTGAAATGGTGGCTAGATACACCAGGGTCGTCAATATGCCGAAAGAGCGTGTCCGCTCCTTGTACAGCATGAGTGCACATGCCATAATAGGAGCGTCCCCACCCCTGTTGCCCCTCCATAGACGCAAATACTGACCGTGGAGGGACAATTACATGAGGACAATATTCATCGCGTTGCTACGGAGGTGTTCAGGATAAGGAGGGCACGTGACAATCAGGTACAAACTAATTATTTTATGTAGTCAATATATACATGAACTTAGCACGACTTATAATTACTATCGAGGTTAATGCGTCCGTGCCTTTACCTGCAGGACACTGTTGCTGGACATACCGAGTCAGATTTGGATGACAGTATCCCCATGGATGAGGACGATGAGCAGGATCCAGATCTCGATCTCACCAACCCCTGAGCCCTTCCCCTCCCGTGCCCTCCTAGACTTGTGCGGATCCCCTCCCTTACTCCTTGGCTTCTGCAGATTCCCTCTCTTATTTGTTACCCTCTCCCGTACCTACCTGAACTCTTGCTCCCCTCCCCTCTCTTACCCTATTTGTATCATGTTCCCATGCCTTCCTAAACTCTGTATTCATTTTATTTTTTGATTAGCATTGAACTGATAAATTTATATACATGTACTGTGTTTGTTTTAGGGTTAAATAATTACTGATGGGTCAGCAATTATTTAATCCTGATGTAGATTGAGAATTGATTGTTGGATTAAGAATTTGAGTAACAGGTTTGGGTAGTAAAAATTTTAAAATAAACTTGACTTTTAGCGACTAATTTTATTATGTCACTAAAAGTCTTTAATTAAACTATACAGAAAATATTTAGCAATGGAAAAGTCCGTCGCTAAAGGTATTACCGATGAACTTTTAGCGATGGATATTCTGTCGTTAAAAGTCCTTTATTTTTGCGGAGGGATTTTTAGTAACGGATATACCGTCAATAAAAGTCCATCAATAATACCTTTAGCGACAAACTTTTCCATCGCTACATATTTTATGAAATGAATAATTTTAAATAAAAAACACTAAAATACAGAAAATTAAGTGACGAAAATTCCATCGCTAATTTATTTTATCGAGCAGCCGGTAAAAGTCAATTTTTTGGCGAGGATTTTTAAATTTCATTGCCAAAACTTTTGGCGATGGGGTTATAGGCAATGGACTTTTATTGACGGGGCATCCATCTCTAAAAGTCTTCTATGTCGGATTTAGGCTTTTTAGTAAGGAAATTGTCCGTAGCTAAAAGGCCAATTTATTAGAGCTCGTCTGCTTGGTTTTGCCGAACAGAAAATCAAGAGTCAAAGGAGCTCATCTGCTTTGTATGACGTGCAGAGAGCGTTAGAGTTTATAGCTTGTCTGCTCGGCATGACGACCAGAGAGTTAAGAGTCAAATGGAGATCGACTGCTTGGCGCGATGAGTAAGTAGACACTCCATTTTTGTAGTTGTAGCGATCTGCCTCAGAAAAATCCCTCCAAAAGGCATTGTTTTGGAAAGTCGCCATCTTAGTTAATAAGCACATAGGAAAATAAGAAAAAGCCAAAAATGACTCTAAAATGTCCAAAGGACAACTATTTAATGAAAACACGGAAATAGGACTAAGTTATGTAGCCGGAAGGTGTTAGGCACCCGCTTAACCCTTTTAGTCTCTACTTCATTTCTATTGTTTCTTGGCCTTTTAACACATAACACATAAGCATGCAATGAAACTAACTTCAGTTTACTTCTAGATTATTGGCTTGAACTTGACATCAGGGGTCGAATGACCTATGTATCCAGTCAAACTAACCAGAATCAAAAGCACCGTAGTTCAATTTTGGTCCTACGAAGGCCAGCTTGCACTTTCAAGAGTAACATTATAAAAGCTCTAAGGAGAAGAAGCTCTGATCCTTGAAAATGTAGGCCAAGGGCCCTACATATTATGGTCCTGGGACACCTGAAATGATGAAGATAGTCAATGTCAATCTGCAATCTAATGATAAGAAAGAATATTTGATAAAAATTGCTAATTGACAAAAGTCAACTAACTGGTTGGTTTGTCGAAAACCAGCCAGTTCATTTCATAATTTTATAATACTTTCTTCCGAATTTTGAGGCATTATCTGACCCTAATTGGGTAGTTATCTCTGATTTTACAGATGAAATGTACCATATTCTGCAATTATCTTCATAAATCATTGATTTGATCCCATGCATCAAGGATGAATCACAGATAATTCCAATAAGTCATTTAGACAAATTACATTGTAGACATTGACAGGAAGGACATAGTTGGACTGGACTTAGCCCAATAACTAACTGAACAACATGACCGGACTGCTGGAGTGGACTTGACAACTGGATTGGACTGCTACATGGACTAGTAGACTGGACAAAATTATTTATAACATATTATCAAGCCTAATTTTTAATAGTAAACTCTCCTTGATATTAAAACCCAACATTTATCTAATTAATATTGACTATAAAAAAAAGGCGTGTCTACAGAGCCCTCAGTGAGGGAGCTCACTTGCAGGCAAACATCACGAAAAAAATGTATTTTTGTACTGAAATACAGAAAATGCCACAAGGATCATAACAAACACGCGGGCCATGACACATTATGAGATAGCCCGTTAAAAGACTTCGTACATATCCTCCAAGGAGGAATCAAACCATTATAGTTTGTAAAAGTCAGCGATATTGTTCAAAGCCAAAGCCAACGGTAACAATAATTGGCTGTCGAACAATGTGCAACATGAAGTCGAATCTTTTCTGGAGTCGGAGCCAACAGTAACAATGATTGGTCGCCAAGCAAAGAGCGCACCCTTAGAAGCTGGAGCCAACAATAATAATAATAATAATAAGTCATCTAAGGATGCTGAGAAATCATATTTAAGAGCCGGAGCCGATAGTAATAATGATTTGGTCGCCTATAGATGAAGGTACAATCTAGAAGTCGTAGCCAACAATAACGATTTGTCGTCTAGATGTACGAAAAGCTTATGACTAAGAGCCAGAGCTAACAACGCGTCGAAACTGATTGGTTGCTTAGCCCAAACCAGACTTATATCTAAGAGCCAGAGCCAACAATCCCCTCCAGCGGCTGGTTGCTTAGATATAAGGAAAGGGTGAACCTAAGAGCTGGAGCCAACAACACGTCGAAGCAGTTGGTCGCTTAGGATCACTAGGATATATTCAATAGCCAAAGCTAACAATGCATCAAAGCGGTTGGTCGCTTGGAAATATGGACTTATATCTAACAGCTGGAGCAAACAATGCATCGAAGCAGCTGGTTGCTTATATATAAGAAAATTTGTGCACCTAAGAGTCAGAGCCAACAACACTTCGAAGCGGTTGGTATCTTAGGAGCACTGGAATCTACCAAAGAGCAAGAGCGAACAAGTCATCAAAAAAGTTGGTTGCTTGGATATTACTCAAAACAGTGAGTCAACAATGTCACAAAGACAGCTGCTCGTTGAGTGCCGAACATATCAATTCACTTGATATGAAGAAAACGTTGCTTCTGTCATTGAAACAGGGATCTTGCACTGGCCTTACGCTGTAAAAAATTGCCGAACGTAGCAACAAATTTGAGTAATTGGATCCAAAAAAAATCTGAAGATAGGGTAAGAAACATGCACATGCATAAATGCAAGCACGCGAATACCGGATAAAAATGCCTTAGGCAAATGAGCTAGGTATCATGCAGAATGATTAGGAGGCAAAACATGCAAGCTTGTGAAAAGAAAGGCCAAGCAAACATGCAAGCCACACAAACACATGAGCACACAATGGTATCCAAATATATTTCAAACAAGCAAATAATTTTTTTTTCTAGATCGAAAACTAGTCGATTAATCAAAAAAGAGAATGAGTTAAAATAATAGGTTGAAACTGTCAGGTTAATTAAAGAGCTTGAATTCCCAAAAAATAAAATTAAAAGTATAGAAGATCGGTCGGTTAGTCAGAGAGTTTGACAAAATTAATTAAACGTGGTAGTAGGATTTTCCCACATCAAAACTGACCAATTTTACCCGTCAAGATCTGATCACGATATTAGGATTTTTGTATAAAGTTAAGGCGGACTTCTCTCTCCCAAATCCTACCCCATTAACACTTTTCCCCCATAAATTCATAGAATCCCTCTTTCTTCTTTTTCTATTTCTTAGATAAAGATGGAATTACGCGCTCGAAGAGAACACGAGGGTGGGCCCCAAGATCACTCCGTTCTTACTCCGAATCAAGATATTCACCTAAGCCACCATTTTTTCGTAGACGAGGTATATATTCAATAGATTACCTTTAATTACATATCACATTTTATCAAAACACTAGGCATTCACGTGCAAAGTAGGACCCACACTAGTTTTCTTCCTTATTTTTCATGCACGCATGCACAAACCTAATGACTTTTGAAGATTTTTCCTTTTTTTTCCTCTTTGTTTTGTGCAGCCCCTCCTGACGAAAATCCTTCGTAGGGGCTTCCCAAATCTGGTATGGGAACTATAGAAGAAGATACCTGACTCGGTGGAGACTAGGATAGATGAGGCTGGCTTTGACCTTCTTTCTAAAAGGGTCACATGCTTCTACTAGAAGTAAAAAAGCATCTTTTATTTTTGGCGGGGCGTTCATGGGATCCTCCAACACATTCCATCTACCATTTGGGATGCTTACCCATATAACTTCATGAATATTATGAGTATTCACTTTCGAGGGAGGCCTATCCCATGGGCCTATGATCTCGACTAGGACCGGGACCTCGTGGTCCGGTTGCTTAGATTGGAGTCATTCTACAAGAAGGGTGGTTCCATTTAGCTCAGTACCCTTTGTGCCCACTAAGAGGGTATGACTCTGGAGGATGATGATGGAGCATCCATTAATCAGTATGTCCGGGGGTTCTTGTTGTACGTCTTGACGGAGATGTTTTTTAGCAGTCGAGATGACTCAGTGTAACTCTGGTGCTTGAGGGCTTTAGAGGAGCTCTGCGAAATAGGGAGTAGGACTGGGGCCCCAGTGATGGCCAATCTATACACTCCATGGGCACGGTATCTAGGGTATAGTCTTCGAGCTTCATGGGAGGTATGTCTCTATCTTTTAACCCATTTATGCACTAGATATATCATCCACATTTAGTCCCTTATTCATAGATTTGGGTATTCGAGGCACTGGAGTCGCGCACTCTGCAACTTGGGAAGGGGCATACTGATGAGACAGAGTCAGCAATGTACCGGTAGAACTTTTGAGATCAGCTGGTCGGGGCCATAGTGGGGGTCTATAGGGATAGCTTCAACGTGTTGAGTCAGTGCCCCGTGTTAATTTTAGCCTTTGGATTGTTATTAATGCTCGTTCATGAATACTCACATCTGTGCTCCTTTTTCAGCCATCCGTGTTCAAGTGGGACGGAGCGGAGACTTATCCAACGAAGTTGGCACTCACCCAATGCCAGGTTTTGTTGGTAGGATACTCCCAGGAAAAGTTTTACCTACGGGAGAGGGTGCTTTTCTAGCACCACATGGATGTCGAGACGTGCATTTCAGCGGCCCATCCCATCTAGATTTATTAGACATGGACTTTGGACTGAGGGCAGAGGTAGAGTCTGACTCTGGGGATTGTTATATCTGGCTAAACGATCTTCGTACTTCCAAGACATTCATGCGAGAGGATTTGGCCCCTTCAATGGGGGAGAAGGATCCAATAGGCTGTAACGCCCCCGAAAATCCGGAGCTCCGCCGCCCCGAACTCTCGGGTCGTTAACCTACTGGATCACATAAAACCTGTCAGATCTGTTCACTAACACATACTTTAAAACATCTAATTTGATACCATCTTAACATTCTTTAAATGCAAGCTTACAACGCTGCTCGAACTCAAACTGTTAAAATCTAAGTTCTTTACAACTCGAGTCCTTATGAATAAATCGACGATACCGACCCTCGCAGGGCCTCATTACCTAGTAGTGATGGGCTCACTAGAACCTCACACAGACTCTAACCCATTCCCGAACCTACTACAGCTTATCATCACCTGCAGAAGGGAGCCAAATGGAGGGTGAGCTTTTGAGAGCTCAGTAAGGTCGTACAATGACTACAAAAGAGATTATAACACGACTCCAAAAAATCCAACCGACAATGATTTTCAAAACACTTCGAACGATCAAAATTCAATAATTATCCAAACTGAGCAAAGTTCATCAGAAATAGATGCCAAAATAAATATTAGCAATCAGAACAAAATCTAAAATGATCAATAAAAGATCCTTTTCAAGTCAGCATTTCCAAGTACCACAAAAATTTCCCTTGCTCAAGGGATTTCAATCCGAGCAGAAATTCATTTCGAAAATACAGCAAGATTTCTCGAGGGATTCTAACCCAAGAAGAAATCAAATCAGTTAATACGATAAAGGCTTGTCAAGGGATTTCAACCCAAGTACAAATCCTTCTAACTAAATACAATGAATGTTTGTCGAGGTCTTTCAACCCAAGCACAAATCATTCTAGCTAATAAAATCAAAAATCAATGTTGATCCTGGGCAATTGCAAAGCCATTATGGCAAGCTAATATAGTGTACACATGCATGATGTACTAAAGTAATTACTAGTCCACTTGGGTACTAGCCTGCGTTTCATGCAGGATTCAACCAGCCTTATACCGCCTCCCCACTAAACACGTACCCAGGTCAACACAGAAATTAACAATATTAATGAGCGTTAACATAAGCTTATATCCCCAAAATCAATTCGGGTTCTGATAACAATAATCATACTGACATAAGTCAACATTCAGAATTTTCAGAAGAAATCAGAATGTCAAAAGAAAATCATAGATAAACAACAAAAACAACTGCGAATAATTATCGAATATAATCACAACAATTCAGAAGAATGGATACAGACAATTATCAAATTTGCTCAGCACGCAATAACATGCAAGCATCACAAAATTTCCAAATAACCGATTCAGGTTCAACATTAGGGTAATGCTGATATCAATACATAACTCAGAGTTCGGCATTAGCCGTAAATATATCAAAGGAGTACTTATGAGTACGAGTAATCAAATAAGGGTTCGGACAAAAATCCTTACCCAAGGTTCAGATAGAATCTCTTACCTGGATCCATAGCTAAATTATCCTGACCGGAAGTCTTTAGCTTTAACCTAAACGGAATAATTGAATCATTAGAATACAGCCTACAGAACAAGATTATAACTTAATACGAACTCACACATACTCCCAAAATGAACCCCCCCTCTCCGGGTATGAAAAATTACCAAAACGCCCCTGGGGTGTAAAATTACCAAAATACCCCCATCGGACTTAAATCATCAAAATGGTCTTATCGTGAGTGAAATCACTACAACAACCTTACCATATGCAAATTTATCCAAAAATACACTTCTTAGGTAGAATTATCAAAATACCCCTCCGAAGTGGTAAATTACCAAAATACCCCTTCGTTACGCTTAAATCGTCAAAATGACCTTTCCGTATGCAGCATCACTAAGATATCCTTACCGTATGTAAATTTACTCAAAAATACCCTTTATGGGTAAAATTACCAAAATACCCCTCTCGGGGTGGCAAATTACCAAAATGCCCCTGGAGTTTTCGGCACCAGAAAAATCCCTAAATATCTTAAAATGCTATTTTAAGTATCCTAATGTCATTTATGGACTAAAAAGTATTTTAGAAAATTTTCATCCAAAAATCCCGAACAAGTGCTCGAACCGAGCGCTAAAAGGCTAGTTTCGCGAAAAATACCTATTGGCCTCGGAATAATCCAAACTTTTAGAATATGTACCTATCAGTAAAATAAGATTTCACTGAAATTTTCAGATCAAAATAACTTGTTTTGCTATGCTAAATATAAATAAATTCAAAATTTCTCCTAATCGATACCCTAATTTAGCGCCCTTCACGGATCCCAAAAATTCCCCAAATTTTCCAGGGCGTACATCTCAAAAAAAATATCAGGGGTTATTATTTTGGACTTTGCCAAATTTTGGTCCAAACTATTTATAAAAATTCATTGAAAAACTGTCCAAATAGTTTTCCACCTTTAGTGACAATTACGGTCACTATTCACGATCAAAACACCTACCATTTCACCTTAAATGCACACACTTCGTCTTTAACCTAACTGCCCTATCCCACACTCTCCCAGAATTTCCAGTTCAATCACTAACACATACACAATTGCATATACACCTGCATTAACACTCTAACACACTTAAACACACACATTAACATCCTTATATACACCATTATACACACATACACACACTCGAATATATCTACACACTCACTGCCAACACCAAACCCACTGCCCAGCCATGGTTTCCTCTCCCCCACCTCCTACGAGCTTACAAGCTCTCTATCTTCAACTTATACATCAAATTTTCACAAAACCCTGGCCATAATCTCCCACCCGTGACATAAATTTCCTAGAAACACACACTCCCACATGGCCATGTTCATGGCCTCCACACACACTCCATAGTGCCTAAAAACACACACAAACCCTACGAACAGACACTACAACACACATGTTAAAGTTTTGCAGGGTTACCTCTTAAAGAATGGTCTAAATCCTTCTTCTTTCTCCCAGTTTTTCTTCCTCCCCATGGCTGCCCTGTTTTTTGCTTCCACTTTACCGGCGGCTTCTCGGTTCTTTCCTCTGTTTCCTGTTTTTTTTTGTTTTTTTTCCTTCTTCTCCTTCTTCTTCTCTTTTCTTTCTTTGTTTCTCTGGTTCTGTTCTCTATTTTGTTTCTTGTTTCACTTTCCTGAATTTCTTTTCTAATTTTTCTTCTTTCTTTAATTCCCCCAAAAACTCTTATCCTATCTATCTATATTTTATAATTTAATTAGATGAGTCATAAAGCAATAAGCAAGAGGTGGCCAACTCATCCTGAAGGTTTGCCACATAATGCACACATCCAATAATTGCAAATTAACCCCTCAAGTTTTTTTTCCCAAAATTACGAAAATGCCTCCAAAATTTTGAAAATTATATTTTTGCCCCAAAATATTTTTAAGCTCCAATACTGTACTAATACTAGAGAAATGCTCAAGATTAACGCCCGTTTATTTTTTGGAGCACTGATGGTTATTTTGACCCGCACCCAAAGCTCAGGATATATTACATAGGCTAGGTAGCCCGAGACCGTAAGGGAAAGGGCAAGAAGGAGGAGGAGACTGTAGAGGGGATTCATTTCCCTCTTTGCACAATGCCAATGTTTTTAAGGAGCAAGGGTAAGAAGACGGAGCCAATCCTTGGGCAAAGAAGGATGATGAGGTTTTTGGGCTCAATGAGCTCACTCAAATCAAGGCTGTTACTCAAATCCTGGCTTTGCATTATTTGCCTTTTTGTGTTTAGCTTTAACCCTATGAATTTCCCTCTTGTAGGTCTTAAGGTCGATCTTGAAGGATGCCTACCAGATAATATACAAAGTCTAAAGGACATGGGATCCACCTTGCAGGACTAATTAGAGGTGTATGAGCCATCTCACAGACGATGGAGGTGGCCACACCCACTTCGTCGATGCCACCTTCAGGAAGTGGATCGAGTGGTGGACAGACTTTTGCAGAGCCTATTTCCCCTACTGCTGCCACTCAAACCCCTAGGAGATAAGATTTGGTGCCACAAACGCGAGGCTAGTAAAAGGAGAAAGACAAGGGCGACAAGGCGGGTTCCCTTGAGGTCGGTTCACAAACCAGATTTCGTTGCTAAAAGAGAAGGATATTGCTAGAGGGAGCAAGGGAAAAGCCCAAGCCCCAGCCTCTCTATTGCTGAAGAAACTGAGAATTCGTCAATCTACTAGACTTGCAGCAGTGTTTCACAAGACATATAGGAAGCCTAGTGGATCAACATAACCCATTATAGTGGATTCATCCCCCAATCGTGAGGACGAGGACTACGAGGCCGAACGGGACGACGAGTCCTCATGATCTGACAACAAGGAGGAGCCTATCCCAAGAAGTCTTCGAGGGACTAAAGCCAAAGATTTGCTCAGTTTGACTTAGAATAGGATTGAGATTTTATTGGGGACTAACTTTGTCAAACTTCATTTGTAACGAACATCTTGTGACACCCTCAGCCCAAGTGACATCACCAAATTGAGATGTCAATCATGTCTATATCATACCATTGTTGCAAAATACAGAGCAACTACAATATCAACATCATTAATGGATGTCACAAGCGTATTCTTAGAAAAAGTTTTCTTAAATGACATAACATACTACAGTGAAAATCTTAACAACTTAATACAACCTAGTATTTACAACAGAACTTGTTCTGTCGCAGTGACACTTCCCTATCACTACAATTTCTCTTTCTTTACTAGCGGGTTCACCCCACTCAGACCTAATATTTAAAAATAGTAGATAAGGAATGAGTAAAAATTGCCCACTAAGGAAAATTCGTTGAGTACAAAGTATAATCCGTAAGGAGCCGGAGAATCAATTATGAATTTTCAATGAAGGCAATAATTTAGGAGGCCAAAGAACAATGTCTACGAATCATCTTGATACATGCCCTTTTTTCAGACTATGCAACTTCAAGCCTAACTGAAAATCATCATTATTTTCACTTATACAGAATATGCATATGTAATGCAAGAGAAAACACTAAAGCAAACAGTAATCGTGGAAAACATAAGATGATAAAATTAGCAATTTCAATTAAAATCAATTGTGACAAACTCTAGCACCTTTCCTCCTTTAGCCGATGATTAAATTTTCACCGACCATCCTCATGTCGATGCCCTATTACCTAGTGTGTTCATCTCAATCTCGCATAGATTAAAATGAGGTTCTCATCAAAATAATGGACTTACGAAGTAATTTAATCATAAGTACTCAACAACTTTTCAGTACTTCGTCAACAGGGTGGGCTAAGGACAATTATTCTATCTTAAGTCCTTAAGAACATAACATTAACAAGGAGTACGGGTCACAAGATCAATCAGTGTTCAAACATAACAAGAAGGGACGAGCTTAGAGATATTTCGATCATAAGTCCTCAACAACTCATCAACGGGTAGACTTAGGGAATTGTTCTACCTGAAGTCCTCAACAACATAGTTCAAGTTAAAGAATACCGGGTCACAATGGCTACCCATGTCCAACCATAATAACCAGAGTTCAACATAATTGGCATACTAATCAAAACAATGAATCAGCATATTAGAAGCGCACTATCCTTACTTGTTTGGCTTTTAGCCGAAGAATTCCTCGATTTTGTTTTCAAAGAGCAGGATTACCTACTCAAACAAAATTTTACTTATTAGATAGCCTTACAATACATGCACACACTCAACCTTAACCCTTCCCCCTTATCTACTCACAACTTCGTATTACCACTAGCCTGTTTAATCGGATATGCCCTAGCTCTTAAAAATGCACCAATGGCACCATTCTCTATCTTTGAACCCACATTAGCACATTCTTTCTTATTTTTTAAGCTCCTTGCTATTAATTATGAGTTTTTCACTAAATTTGCCGCTGGGTGCGGAAAATTTCCAAAATACTCCCAGCGTAGATAAAATTACCAAAACATCCTCTGACGACTCATGCACCAACAAGCATACAATGTAACTCAAAACATCTTTTATGAGTAATCTAAACCAATTATTGGACTAAAAAGTTCTTTGGGAAAGAGCTATCGACATCGAAATACAACGAAGTTTCAGGCACTGAAAGATTTCAGCAACATAAAGACCTCCTAAAATTTTCAGATCAAAATAACTTGATTTGATTTATTTTATAATTTGAGAACCCCATTTTACCGATAAAATTATTTAGCTTCCTTCGCAAACATGGAAAAATCCCAGAATTTTCAGTAGTGTAGGTCCCAAAAAAATAATAGGGATTTCTCTTTTACACTTGGCTAAAATCTAAGCAGGATTATTTTTAAAAAATAGAGTTCAAGACAACGTAAAAATTAACTACCTATAGCGACGGCTACGGATACTATTCATCATTAACCAAATTAAACACCCACTCTTTCACTCTACAACACACACACACGCAGACACACACTATCTCCTTTTCCCTCACTACCAAAGCATACACCTAACACTTACACACACACACACATAAATGCACACATTGATACACCGTTCACTCGCTTCTTACTAGAATAGTGTCATAATGAAGAACCCAGCTCAATTCTTTCAAGGAAGTACTTCGCTTCTTAACAGCATCTCCCTGGAGGTGAACCTGAGCGAGGTGGCCCTCGTCCCAACGATACACACAATGCATTTTCACCGACTACTACACCTAAATGACACACATACACACATTTTTTTTTTTTGGAAAAGCAAAAATATATACCACGATGTAAAGATAAGAGTACCATTACAGGGCAGATAAAAAGTGAGGGAAAAACTATACAAATTGGGTATCAAAACATCCAGCAAAATAGACAAAACACCTGCCACAAGACCTGTTAGGACAAAAAAAACTAAACAAAAGTACAGTATCATAGTAAATCCTAAATATCTGTTGGGGCCAAGCATGCATCAGCCAAGATCATGATAATGGTTACAGCATCCTATACTACTCCTAACCATTCCTGCTGAACATCACCAGTAAACTGAGATGCAAAAATAGCTTATGCAGATAATAGGGTCAAAATATGGTCTCTTCCTCAGGTACTATGTACAAAATGAAAGCTTTGGCAACGATTAAGGACATATGATCTGTACAAGAACCAGGAACATCACTCTGAAAACATGGGGTCATTTGTATCAAGAAATCAGATTGAGGCAGTAAAAATATAATATGAAAGTAGCCAAGAGGATAAATCCAAGCAAGGGCTAAAGATAATGATGCAGCCATTGCATTACAAAGCCCATAAGAGATAACCACATCATACATGTACCAAAAGGTTTCTAGTAGGAGTTGAATACTGTCAAGCCTATACTATATCCTGTCAAAATTTCCTCCGAGATCACAATAGTGACAGCACAAAAAACATGGATATAAGGTATAGGGCACTGGCATGAAGTTGAGAAATAAAGTGGATACAGAAAAGAGAAATAATGGGTGAAGTGAACATGGGGCATGAGATCATCTGAACGACCACCTTTCCCCACTTTCTTGATCTCCAACTTAAAAGAGGATGTGTTACAAACTAGATTGAAAAGGTTTCGTACGTTAAATCTGAGATCAACCGTAAAGAAACAGGAATTCTAAAAACACTATCATTACGAACACCCCAGATGGACCAAAGTACTACAACAATCTAGATAACACACATCCAATCACCTAGCTGATAAATTGAGAGTAAGGCCAGCCAATGACTAAACCACTCCAAAATAGGAGTATAAATAGAAAGGCTTGTTTTACTTTCAGTAGTTGAACTCGCCAAAGGTCTTGAATACAAGGACACTCCAAGAAAATATGTTGGTTTCAGAGTCAAAGGAACATGGAAGGCACAGGTTTGGGATGGAATTGCCTGGTTAAGTTTAGAATGTAAGGTAGTCGACCATGCATTAATTCCCAAGGGAAAATTTTGACTTTCTTAGGAAGCGGCAATGACCACAACCTTTTTCAGAGGCTGGGTGGCGTAACACGCTCACTCCGGTGAATGTTACTATCACTTTCCAGAAGAAGGCAATAAGCACTACGAATAGTAAATGTCCTTGATTTCAGAAAAGGCCATCGAACTATCGGGCATGGACCAAAATTTTCAAGCATGCTTAGCTAAGAAAGCTTCATTAAATGTACAAAAGCTACAAAAACCCAGCCCTCCATAACATTTATGTAAACATAACGTAGGCCAAGCAATCCAATGAATCGATTTATAAGAAGCCTCACCAGACCACCAAAACTTGGCAAGAATTTGATCTAACGACCTATAAACCCAAGCAGGGAATTTATAAACAGATATCTAATAGGTAAGGAGGGATGAAAGAACCGAAACGAGGGTGACTCTCCCAGCCTTATCAAGAAGAAGACCGATCCAGTGATTATATCTATCTGGCACCCGGTCAATTAGACCTGTGGAAAGAGCTTCCCGGTTACCAACCATACCTAGGTGAATGCCAAATACCCATGATACGACCCTGAGATTCTTAATTAACCAAAGTTGTCGAAAAGACCTTACTTAGAACACATAATGAAAAGAAAAGGTGAAAGAGGATCACCTTGCCGAATACCACTGGAAGGCTGAAAGAAAGGAGTAGTAGTACCATTGACCAAAACCGAATAGGGTATGGTACTGATACACTGCATCAGTAGGCGTATCCATAATTCTGGGAAACCAAGTCTAGTCAGGACATCTTGAATAAAAGACCACCTCAATCAATCAAAACCCTTACTCTTATCAAGTCTAAGCGCCATCAAAAGTTCTCGCCCCTTACAACAGCGTCGCGCATAATTAGTGAATTCTTGAGCCAGGATAACATTATCAGAAAAGTATCAACCAGCAATCTAAGGACAGTCTGGAGCTTTTTTTTCGTGATTTTTTATGTCAGTCCGCCTTATAATAGGCGAATGAGTGTATGGTTGGGAGGGTGTTCTGTGTGACCCATTTTATTTCCTATTGCCTCTATTTACTGTTTGTTCTCCTCTTTGCTTTAGTTTTGCTCTTTATCTTCTATTGTGAGATGTCTATCTCCAGTATTGAATCATCAAACATGGATGACGTTCCTAAGTTGGAAAAATGTTGGTAATTTTGCTGTGGTGGATCAGGACCAGTGTAAGTGAGAAATATGTTGCTAGGTACGTTTATAGATTATAGGGATCTCTTTACATCTTGTTCAGAATGCAATGAACCAGTATTGACATTTTCTTGGGAATGTGGAAGTGTAAGCTGTGGGTTCCTATTTTGCGTTCCACTTTACGGATCCTAACCCATTGGATTCCATTTCAGAGTGTTCTTAGTATGGATTTCGCTACAGTTAATCTCTGGTTTAGATTGAATGCGGTGTTTATGGAGTACTTATCTTATGGTTTTACTCTGAAATTTGGTGCATACTTCAGAGAAGTCTTGGAGGTGGACTGATCTACAATACGGTAACAACGTAGAGAATATTTTCGTGTTTTAATCAAGGTGTTTGTTGATGATCCTTTAGTTGTTGAGCTGTATATGCCTACTACCATCGATAACGGTATTTGGGTTTGGGTTTTTATGGGAAAAAAAATTCAAAAATGTTATCACTGTGGTGTTGTTGGGCATGTGAATAGCTAGTGTACTTTCTCCCTTGTTCATGCTCAATGTCAACTGGAGGGAGTTTTACACCGGTATTCCCTTCCTGGTAATGTATGATTCTATTCCCAAGCGCTTAGGCCGTTATACACCAGAGGTTTAAGGGCCTTTGCAAATTCTAACTTGAATCATAACAGTCATATACGAATTGAAGCTGAACATTAGGAAGCCATTGAAATTAGAATGGATCAAGATGCTAATATTGTTAACACTCCTAATGTGGAAGACTTTTAATGGGCTATCTTCTCTGGCTTCTCCATGGTCTGTGAATTGTTCTGTAGGTCCTGGTCATAGTTCGTCGAATGACTTATTCTCTATTGATGGTTGAATCTGACTTTTGTTCAGGCATAGAGCAGGAATTTTCTCTGGTACCATTGACTTCGCTATTCACTGACAACAGTTTGTCTGTGTCCTCCACCGTTGATCACGAGTGACACCTGTACTTTGGCTGGACACCCAGGTTCTTCGCTGACTTATCTTATCCCATAAAGCTATAAATGTGAATACATTATCTCTGGTTGATCAGGGTAAAGTGTGGGCTTAGTTTATTTTTAGGCCATTAGCACAAACAATGGACCTTTATCTCTCAGGGCCTTTTCTAAACTTTCTTAGGGATAATCTTGGGCCGAATGTGACTTCTCTTGGTGCTGGGCTCAAAGGGAAAGAAGTTATCCATGAAGATTATGAGGATTTCAATTAGGCCTCTCCCCCGCATAGCCCATTGCATACTCACTGTCCATGGTCTCATCATGTTACCCATGATGCGCTGAGGTAGAGTTGTCAAACTGGCCGGGAGGCCCGCAGGCTGGCCCGACCCGGCCCCGTGAGTGAACAGTGAAGGCCCGCTATTTTAGGGCTTAGGGCCTGGGCTTGGACCAGGCTAGAAATTTCGAGAAAAAGCCCGAGCCAGGTCGGCCCGAAAAAGGCAGGGTTTGGCCAGCCCGAACTGAGGCCCGGAAGTGGTCCAGGTTTGGCCCGGCCCAGATCTGGCCCGGTTATGTACTTTTCAAATTCAACTTCCCCCCCCCCTTCCCCCAAACGGTTTTATTCTCCCTTTTCCCCCTAAATTTCACTTTTACCCCCCCCCCAACAGCAAAATAACAGCTAGTTTGGGGGGTATTTTGGTCCAAGTTAATTTTTTCAACTCTTTAAAGAATTTTACACTTTTACCCTCCCCAACAACTATAAACAGATAGTTTTTAGGGGTATTTTGGTCTTTTGTGAAGTTTTAAAAATCTATAAATTCACACAATTTCTCTCTAATTTTTCACACCAATCTTCTTACTCTCTCTTATATAAACATTCTACATTTCTACAAGCTTTGCTACTCTTGCTAATTACTACTCTTATTTACTAATTAGTACTCTTGCTAATTATTACTCTTGTTTACTAATTACTACTCAAATTCTAATTACTAACCACTCATATTATTAATGTTACTCTCTAATTCTTTTGTCTAGTAATTAGTAATTAGTGAATTTTTATATTTATCAATTACTATTACTAATTTTTTTTAATTACTAACTCTCTCCAATTTCGAATTACCCTCAGTGATTCATTTGTTACTCTTTAATTCTTTTAATTGTTATTTCTAATTACTAATTACTGTTCTTATACTTGTGTATTTAGTTACTCTTACTAATTTTATTTTACAATCTAGTAAAAAAATTTAGCGTCAAATATGGATGGATTACTGAAGAAATTGAAGCGTGGATCATCATCATCATCATCACAAACACCACCACCAGCACGAGCGCCAGCACCACGGCCATCACAAACACCAATCCAAGCACCACCACAACCATTCGTTCCTGGACGAATGAGTACAGGCTGTATGATAGATACCCAAGCCAATTGGGAGTTCAATCAAAACATTCCAGATCTTGAATACACGCCTGATCAAGACCCCCCGCATTATAGTCAAGGACGCAGCTCGGTTGGCGAAGCTACTACTCCGTGGCATAATCTTAACCCTATGCCTGGTCATGATGAAGAAGGGCCGAGCAATGCCTCCGGTAATGAGCCAGAAGTCCAAAAGGGGAAAAAAAAAAGCCGAGTGTTGGAATCAATTTGATGAAGTTATGGTGGACGGCATCCGAAAAGCTCGATGTAAGTACTGTGCTAAATTATTTTCGTCTGGTAGTGGTAATGGACATCTTAACAGGCATTACCCTCAGTGTGCACCTCGACAAGGCCACGTCGAACCTACCCAAACGCAGTTATCTTTTGACGGTAAGTTATTTGTTTATAATCAGCGAGAGCAAAGAGACGGTCTCGCTGAATTTGTTATTCACGATGAACAAGCCTTTTCTTTTGCCGATAATGCTAAGCACTCTAGATATATGAACACATACGTTCAACCTTTGTACAAAAAGGTTCATAGAAACACAACTAGATCCGATGCACTCCGACAGTATAATGCTGCTAAAGCACGCCTGATCGATTATTTCGATAAATTTGACGGTAAAGTTAGTCTTACTTCTGATATTTGGCAATCTCCATTTACTTTTGTTAGTTATACTTGTGTGACGGCCCATTGGATTGATGCAGATTGGATTATGCACAAGAGAATCATCGCTTTCGAGCTCTTTCCTTTTCCGCATGATGGAATGAACATTGCTACTATTATATTAAAAGCATGTACCACGTTTAAATTAAAGGATAAGATTATGAGTATTAGTTTTGATAATGCTTCTAACAATACAGTTGCTGTTGATGCTTTACAGGAGAGCCTCAAACCTGTACTTTCTGGTAAATTATTTCATGTTCGTTGTGTTTGTCATATAATTAATTTAATTGTTCAAGATGGTTTAGCTGCTGCAGGAGATATTCTTGTCAAAATGAGGGGTATGACAGCGTATGTTAATAGTTCGAGTCCGAGAACACAACAATTTAAAACGTTGTGTGTTGAATATAATATGCCTCGCAGGAGAGCAGTTACAGATGTGGTCCACAGGTGGAACTCTACATACCATATGCTTTTACACATTCTGGCATACAGAGAAGTCTATACGCATTTTCTACTAACCTTGTTCCCAGCCGGCTTGCCAACTCAAGAGGAATGGCAGATGGCCACATACCTAGCTGAATTTTTGGAGGTATTTTACACGTCTACCAATTTATTGTCTGGTACGTACTATCCCACCTCTCCTCTCGCTGTAATAGAAATTCTCAAGATGGCTACAATGTTAACAAAATGGAGATATATAGGACCCTTTCAGGAAATAGTAAAAGTGATGGATAAAAAGTTTAATAAATATTGGAGTGAACTGCCTGTTATTTTTGCTGTGGCTACTTGTTTAGATCCTAGGTTAAAGTTGCATGGCGTGAACGTCTCGATACAAGAGATATCGAAATTAATGTGCTACCCAGTAGAGGACACAACCGCACTCACAGCGAAAGTGAGCAAGACATTTGAGGAACTGTTCAACCTCTATCGTAATTCTGCTGACGTGCGCGGGCGAGCTTCATCATCGACTGCTGAGAGGTATTATGCGCCATACCTTAAGGGCTTTGAACATCTAGTAGCAAGACAACTACCAGGTGAAGGTACTTCTAATTCGGCAGGTTCGTCTACTTTTTCCTCTTTTAATGAGATTGGTGTATATTCAAATACTGATCATTATTCTGATTTATCAATGCAAGAACAGGTTAATTTTAATTTGTTAAATTTTTGGAAACAAAATCAAAACATGTATAAAACTTTATCCCAAATTGCACGGGATGTACTGCCAGTGCAAGCCTCCACGGTTGCTTCAGAGTCGGCATTTTCAGCAAGCGGGAGGGTTTTGGATGACAGGAGGAGTCGTCTTAACCCCGAGTCGCTCGAGCTATGTGTATGTTGGAAGGATTATCTTGATGCGAAATACCGCGAGCAAGATAAACCGATTGATGATAGGAAGAGCAGTGACTCGGATGTTGAAGTACTTCCTGATGATTAGGTAATTTCTTTTTATTTTCCTTCTCTTAAGTTTTAAGAATAAAATTTCTCATAAAATATAGTTTTTTTTCCATATATATATATATATATATAATAAGTTTTTACAAGCAAGATAGATATTTTTCTGTATATATAAAAAAATAGGTAACTTCGCCTGTTTGTTTACAAGCAGCTGGTCCCAAGCCCGGATAAAAGGAGGAAGGCCTATAAACACATTTATCTTCAGTGTATATGACTTATAATGAAATAAAAGGATAAAGATTAGGTTCGTTTAATTGTGAATATTAGACATGCCTAGAGTACAATTTGCTTAAATAATAACAACAAATTACCATAATTAAAGCCTTTACTTTGAATAACAAGAAAATGCAAAAACAAAAAAAGTAAAAAAATTGGGCTCGGGCCCGGGCCAAGTCCGACCCTAAATGTTGGGCCTAGGGCCTGGGCTTGGACTGGGCATAGATATCACCCCATTCTTGCCCGGCCCAGACCCGTTTTGCTGGAGGCCCATTGGGCTTGGGCTTGACACCTCTATGCTGAGGCTGGCCCATCTCGTTTGGAGCCTTCCTTTCTAAGGAACTCCAGTAATCCTTTAGATTTCTCTCTTTTACAGGTTACTACCTCGTCGGTAATAGACACGGCTGTGCTCAGTCCAAAGTTTCACATGATTGTCAGCTCCGATTCTGGGGACTCAGACATGGATGATATTTTACCTACTACAGATCTCACGTTGGGGGCATGATTGTATTCATGGCTGATGGTTAAGTTCCCATCTTCTTCTTCTTTGGGTTCGAAAATAATGTGATCGTGACTCCTTTGACTGCTCAGCTCTGTGACACTTGGTCTCTTTGTATGTATTTTAGTAAACCTCATTGCTCTGAAGTGATGTGATTATCTTATCCTGATTGCCTTCCTTTCATTGAGCTAACTTGGAAGTCTTAGTTGGATGGATCTCCCTTATTTGTTTTCATGAATCAGTTCAAATCTTTATTCATGGCTCTTGCTATACGGGGTTTAGTGCATTTTGGTTAGTTGCCTTGGCTTATCCATGTTCATTAACAACTGTTGCTCGTGGCCCAAAATCATGTCTTTGTCAACCCTCTGAACTGTCTTTTACACTTTGATCTTCGTCGGCGCCTTGATTTTCTTTTCACTTGTGAAGAAGTTTTTTGGGCCCAACGGTCAAAACTTCGATGGCTCGAATTGGGTGATCGGAACACTAAGTTTTTTCATGCTTCTACCATTATCCGTCGTAGAAACAATCAAATTTTGTCTCTTAAAGATTCTCAGGGTTTGTTGACTTTGGATGAAGGTTGTATTTGCTCCACTCTCATTTCTTACTTTTGAGAACTTTATAACCCGACTTTGTCTGCATACAACCATTGGTTTGTTGCACTTTCAATTCCTTTCCTATCCGGCCTTTTTTGCATGCTCATCTTCAACATCTCCTTTAAGCTTTTACAGCGGCAGAAATTAAAGTGGTTACCTTTCAGATTGGGGCTTTTAAGGCTCCGGGGCCCGATGGTGTACTGGCTCTATTTGTTCAAAAAAATTGCCCAATCTTAGGAGATTCAGTCACTAAACTTGATATTTCCCTCCTCAGCTCTAGCAATTTGCTATGTGAGGTAAACAGAACATACTTGTCCCTAGTGCCAAAACTTGCTTTACCGTAGACGGCTTAGTTTGTGTAACGTGATTTACAATATTATTTCTAATGTTATGGTGAATAGGCTTAAGCCCCTTATGTCTGAGATAGTCTCTCCTTTTCAAAACAAATACACACCTAAATTTCGTAAAACAAACACACGCATGCACACACACTGCTTATCTCACAGCACACACACCGTTGAACGCGCACCCCCCCAACACACATCTTTACGAATTGTACCCAATTTTTGCATACACGCACATAAGCAGCCACCATGGTTGTTTCCCCCTCCCCTCACCACTCATGACACATACATGCACTAACATACACGTGCACAGTGAACACACACTAAACAGAGACAAGGAATAACCTGGAGAAGTTTTCCACCCATTTCTTCCTTCTTCTTTTTCTTTCGCTCTCTATAGAATTCCCTTCTAGTTTCTCTCTTCTTTTCTTCTTCTTTCTTTTCTGTAATATCCTTGTTTAAAAAAATAAAGAAAATTAATTTTTAACTATTATTTTTATTAAAAATTTGTCTCATTTCGTGGCTACCAAAGACAGCTACAAACAAGGGAGAATGACACCTCAAATTTTTCAAGAGGTGGAGTGGTGCATGTGAAGCAAAGTGGGATTTGAGGTGGCTTGAGGGAACACATCAAGTGATAAGTTATGGAGGAAAGAACTTAAGAAACAGAAAGCAATTTGGGGAAGAATTGAAGGAGTTATTGTTCACCAAATTCAGGCAAAAATCAACCTTTGGTGTGTGTGGCGGCTGTTTGAGGGGGGAATTAAAGAACATCCAGAATGAATTTCGTGAAGGACTGAGCTGAGAAGTTATAGTAGGAAGAAAAGGAAAGAATTTGCAAGAAACAGAAGATGTTTTGTGAAGAATCGAAGAAGTTACGGGTCTTCAAAGTAAGGTAAAAATCAGCTTTTAGTGTGTGTGTTGTTCGTGTTTTAGTGTGTGTTCTTGAGAGAAATTAAGGCTGAAATAATTATGTTTTGATATGATCCCACGTTTAAATGAAGTTATGGCGTAAGGTAAGTGGAATTATTTTTGAAGCATAGTTTTTAGCTAGAATTTTGTCAAACACAAAAGAAAAACCCCTATTGTTTTTAAAAGATCTACACTCCATGAATTTTTGGGATTTTTCTGAGTTTGCCAAATATGCTTAATATTTTATTCCTTGCAATAGGGTTTTGAATTTTTAAAAATAACAAATCAAGTTATTTTAATTTAAAATTTTATGGGGATCTTTTGCTACTGAGACACTTCAATGTCTAAAATTTCATGAAATTTCAATGCTTATTGTTATTTTTAACAGAATTAGTTCCTTAGCACTCGATTTGGTTATTCGAATTGGATTTTCGATTCAAAAATTTAATTGTATGACTTCTCACTCAAAAAATTAGTTCATTTTGTTTCAAAAAGATATTTTGGGCCATTTTGGAGTGTTTATTGGTGGCAGGGGTGTTTAGGTAATTTTACCTATGCACGGGAGTGCTTTGGTAATTTTTCACACCCAGTGACGAATTTTGTGAAAACTCATGGTTAAGCAACAAGAAGTATAAGAAATGAGAAATTTGAGTTTAAATAGATATAAGAAGGATGGTATTGCTGTTGATGAACTTTATGGGCTAGGGCAAACCCGGTTAACGGATTAGCCGAAATAATTTGTGAGCAAATAAGCGGGAGGGGTAAGGTTCGGTGTGTGTTTGTATTTTAAGGCTGTCTAATAAGAAGGTTTTTGCTTGGACAGGTGATTCCAGAACGTCTGAAAGCAAGGAGTTCATCGGCTATAAAGCCAAACAAGTTAGGATAGTGCGATTCCATTATGCTATTCATTGTTTCATTTAGCATACCATTTTGATTATGCTTGTTTGAACTCCTATGGTTATGCTTGAACACCGCTTGACCTTATGACCTAGTATTTCTTGTTGACTTATGTTGTTGAGGACTTAAGGTTGAATAAATTCCCTTAGTATGCCCGTTAATAAGCTTGATACATTGTTCAGGACTTATAATCGAAACATTTTCTATGTTTGCTCCATTGATGGAAGCCATCTCTTAATCTATGTGAGACTGATATGAACACAACGTATGAAGGGGCATCAATAAGTGAAGGGCCAGTGAAGTGAAGTAAGTACGGTCAATCAAAAAGAAAGTAACTAACGAAAGGGATGAAGCACGCTAGAGTTTGTCGTGGCGTGTCAAGTTGAGCATGCATTGCAATTGGTTTTATTTGATATTGCTGATTTTACTGCCTTATAATTCTCACGATGATTTTTTTTTTAGTTTTTTCTCTTGCATTCTACTTACATAGTCCATAAATTTGTCCAAGTGGAAATGATAATGTTCTGTTGGGCTTGAGCTGAAACACCCCTGATTTTTTTTTTTAATAAGGATACTTCTGTAAGTACGAATTAGAATGCATTGTGACTTTGAATTAAATAGTGGGCGTAAAAATCAATTTTAAAATTTTCTTCTCGAAAAGTGGGTTATACTATTGGGATTAGATGACCCAATTTAAATTTGAGCTTTACTTTGACCCATTTATAAAGTTAGAGAATTTTGGGACATAATGGGTTATTTGCAATTCTAATTATTTTAGGAATATAATTACATTCCTTTTAAGCTGATAACTTATGTAATATAATTCCTAGGAGCATCACAAACTTCAGAAGAGCCTCCAAAGAATCTCTAGGAAGAATACTCTTGAGATTTTGGTTATTACATTGAGATAAGAGCTTAATTTGTTATTGGGATTGAGGTTTGTGATAAGAAGCACATAAGCTATTGTGATCGATGGAGTCTAGTTGAAATTTTGGATATTATTATATTAGAATTTTTTATATAATTTGTTTGAGGAGATCAAAACTTGGAGTTGATTTGCGCAATTGAGGTAAGGGTTTTCTCATGCATTTGACCCATCTGAATTCTGATTATCAATCCGTTCATCAATTGATTTATTGTTTAAAGAGATCTATTGATTCTTTAGAACCCTAATTACATTCTTGATTATTACGCTAAATAGTTCTTTGTACTTTCGATTATTGACTTTGATTCATAATCTTTTTGTTATAAATCTTTGTAGCAACTTCAAGAGTTCGAAACTTTTTTGTTCCTTGTCCAATTTCAGTGTTCTTACACTTTTTGAAAACCTCAAGTAGTAATACAACTTTGTAGTTTTGGGTTTTCCAAAATTCCAAGTGATCAATATTCACAAAAAGACAATGTTGTTATGCTTATATTTCTACCAATTCAGGTTAGTAGTAGACTTCAATTTATTGTATCTTATATGTTTCTCATTAGTTTTTTTTTATGATCTTGCACATTATGAAATTCTTGAAGAGTCTTTTTCAACTTTGCGGTTTAAGGTTTTTAAGACTTCGTTTTATTCTTGGTCAAAATTGAGTTCGAACGTTATTTATCAGTGCAGACTTTTCTATTTTTGACACTGTAAATCAACCCACTTCGATTTGTTCTATCTGCTTTATTTCTTGTTGGCTTTTGATGATTCTAGACAATCTGTAAACCTTAAAAGAGTCGTCTTAAACTTCTTAGTTTTGTATTTTATCACAATCCGTCTATTTTCTGATTGAAATTAAGTTTGAAAGTTATTCATCGGTACAAAAGTTGCTGTTTGACACTGCAAATCAGCTTACTTTAACTTGCTCCATCTTATTCTTTTCTTATCGGTTTTTTACGATATTAGACATTACGAAAATAGTAACGAGTCTTCTTCAACTTTCAGGCTTTGAGTTCTCTTAGAATTTGTTCATTTCATTGTTGAAGTTAGCTCTTGAATAAAAACATCCTGCGTAGAATTGTGTGAACGAGAATGACTTTGTTGGTTTCAAACTCTTGGTAGTTATTAAATTGATTTGGTATATGTTTTTATAAGCTGGCGAGCCATGTCACAGTGCATGTGACTTATTTATTTTTTACTTATCCACGTGGATTGGGGTGTGGGCTAGCTCAGTGGGATGAGCTAGAGATCGCGATCTTACTTTCTGAATCTTGTCTCACGTGTCAGTGATGGCACGTGTGACACATTTCTGAATGGATCCCGTGGTCTTCGTCTTTGTACTGATTGAACATTTAGATTTTGATATCTGATTTATTTGAAGATGTTTTCGAACTTATCTGATATAACACCCCTGAATTTTTAGAGCATTAACCAATCACTCAATCAATTCTTCAATTATTAAATCAGTTCAATACCTCTAAACATAACCCAATAATATCCATATTAGAGCTCTATAATAACTCAAATATCTCGGCAAACCTTTCTCCATTGATCAATGCTTACTTATTCAATCATCTCGATTCCATTAAGAATACCCTAATACATATATTAGAGTTTCTACAATAACTCAAATGCTCAAGTCATTGTTCCTAAATGCAAAGACTACATTAAGGAACTTAACTAAGTAAGTTACACACTGATTTCCCTCGCAGGGGCTTAAGTACACAAAACAATGAAAATCAAATCTAAACCAGCTATGTAATCAAGCTCTAGCTAATCCAAGAATCTGCTGATAGTTATTACCTGTAGAAGGGAATAGAAAAATGGGTGAGCGTTTGAGAGTTCTGTAAGGTCACTCTAAATTCAATAGAGGAATACAAACGATGTAGAGAATTTCTCTTTATGGCAATATGGAATAAGATTCAATTCAATTACTCAATTCACAAATCAACGGAAACAATTTCGATTATATTGTAAATAATGCAGATCGTATATTGAACATGAGTAAATTTGCAAAGCCACACAGACAGTGCAGGAAAATACTTATCAAAGCCACACAGGTAGTGCATGGTAATCACTTAGCAAAGCCACAAAGGCGATCATCACTAACACTGTAATTATATATGCATATGAACACTAGTTAGACCATAAAGGTATTAGCATTTCCTTCGATAACAAACTATTCTTATATCACCCTCAATACAGACCATCCTTATAACTCCTCAATACACTAACTCATGTCAATAAACAGAATTCAATGATCGTTAATTCAATGAATAAATCGATGCTCAGTGAGTAATGAATAATGAGCATCGATAAGAATTTGTAACACAGGCTTAATGCTCAAAGTAAGGCTTTTAAAGGCAATAAAACATTCTTGTATCAATGTAACAAAGTTCGCAGAAATAACGATAGCAAATCAGAATAACATACAAATCAATTAGAGAAGTTAGGTTCGGATAAAAGTCCCTTACCTCGGTCCAAGCTATGCTAGTCTTTACAGGATACTCCTCAGTGTTAAATGAAATAACCATATTATCAGAATAAAATTTATCTTACGATATTGTAGACCTAGCACCAACTCACTCCTGCTCTTAGAACAACCCGCTAGTCGCTTATGTAAAATTTTCAAAATAGCTCCATGCGCAAAATTACCCAAAACAAGCCCCGTGTCTAAATCATGTATATTTCTTTCTTATAAGTAGGATCCTTAAAATAATTCTATTGTAGGTAAATTTTAACAAAGCAACCCTCCGATAGGTAAAACAATCAAAACTCCCCTCTCGGGTGGCAAATTACCAAAACACCCCTCGATTGCCCTTGCTCCGAAAAATTTCCAGAAATACTAAAAAACACTCTTTTAAGCATATTGAAGTTATTTTTTAGACTAAAAATCATTTAAAATAAATTTCTATTCGAAAATCAATAATCGCTAATCGAATCGAGCGTTTGGAGGCCAGTTCTGGTAAAAATAGCTATCAACCTCGAAACGCTACAGTAATTTATAAATTTAACCATCTCAGTAATATAAGGTTTGCCTAAAACTTTTGGGTAAAAACAATCTGATTGGATATCCTAATTAATTCGAAAACTTCTTAGTATTGATAAATTATTTAACACTTTTTGAGACTACAGTAAATCCCAAAATTTTTGACAAAGTAGGTCTCATAAAAGTAATAGGGGTCTTTTCTTTGCACTTTGCCTAAATCAGTCTCCAAATGACTTTTAAAAATAACAACAGGGGTGGCCAGCTTTGACTTAATCTTTAGAGACGCTTACAAGTACTATTCATAAATCACACACACTATCACACCTAATAAACACACACCTCTCTTCTCCACCACTGCCGAAGCACCCAAGCATAATTTTTTTATTTTTTTTTCACTCAACAAAAGCTGCTACACAACCAAGACACAATTTGAAAATATATTCATAAACTAAATTATACACAAACTCACACAAATACATTACATACATAATTTATCACCTAATTCATCTACCCACTACCCCTTGAACCAAGAACACACATACTCACCTTCCTTCCCTACCAACCTGCCGTGACCCTCTTCCTTCTTCTACCCACAAAATTCCAACCTTTACACATTATAACTGTGATGCCCCGAACCTAGGTTTACCCAGTTATTATCACTTAGCGACGATTGTGGTAAGAAAGATGAAATCAGACTGTTAGTGAAGACCTTGCGAGCGGTGTTAATTAGATGTTTAGTCACGGTCATATTGAGTTATATTAATCAAAAAAAATTGGCGGCAATTCCTGCAGTGATTAGCATTAATTATTGTGAGCAATATTATGTGTAGTATTTAGTGTTATATATGTAAGTAAACTAAGATAAAAGAGTCAAAAACAAAATGAAAAAAAATGGGGGAAAAGAAGAGAAAAGAAAATCGGGATAGAGAGTAAAAAAATGAATAAGATCAGAGAAAGGAGACAGGTAGAGAGGAGGAGAATGGCAGCCGGCCCTAGAGAGGCGGTGCCACCCCTACATTGGGCAACCCCGTCGCTGGCCACGCTCAGTCCCCGATAATCATCTCCGGCTGGCGCCTCCACCGAACACCAACGCCGGTGCCTCCGCCAATCGTCACCATAGATCTTCGCCAGAATCAAGCACCGTTACCACCATCGACTCATGCCAAAATATGACCACTGGTCAAGTGGGCAGCGCCTCTGCCTGCCAGATCTGGCAATCCCACTTCCACACGCCGTCGCCGGTAACCCCATTGTCAGCCAACTCCTCTTCTAGATCACGGCTGCCTTGACCGAGCCTCCACGACCATCATGCCACAACCATCTCACCGCTGACATCACCAAACTGCCGTGTAATCGCTACTGTCGGCAATACCTTGGGCAACCGGTGACTAACCCCGGTCAGCGTCTCCACCAATGCGCTGCACAAGCACCGCCCGTTATGCCTGGGACACCGCAAGCCAAGGCACAGCGATGACACCGTTCCTCCACCATGTATTAGTTGCCAGATCCATGGCACAGCCATGGGTATTTTCCAATCGACCAGTGAAGGCGATGCCAGAGTAACCAAAAGGCGGCCATTAGCCTGTTATTATCGTGGTTGAGCTCTAGTCATCGTTCGCTACTGCAGATGCAAGGAGCCACCGTCGTGTTTACTGCCTCTGTTGGTCAAACGTAGCTTCATCGCAATGAACAACCGTGGCACCTTCTTCCCTATTGCTCTTTTGATGATCATAGTTGTAAAACATAAGTTGGGGCTGATTTATTATAAAAATGGATTATGTGGTTGCTTGTGTTGTTGGTGATTGGGTGTAGTGGTGATCTTTTGATGGTAGTGTTGGCAGTGGTTGGAGGTTTTTGTGCACAGCTGTGGGTGTACGACGTTTGTGTTGTCACGTGTGTGGATATTATTGTTGTTGGATGACTGTGTATAATAGGTTGTTTATAGTTGTGTTGTTGGCAAAATGCTGATGGTCATGGCACTGCTTACCATAGCCGGAGTAGTATCGTGGCATTGTTTGCGGTGGCTGGGCTGGAGTAACTGTGGGGTGTATATGGCGGCGATCAATGGACTTTAGGACTGTGTTGATTGATGAGGAAATCTGGTGATTCAATTATTGATGGGTGTGGCTGTATGTTGGGTGATGACTGCGTTGTGTATGTCTTTATATGTGGTGAGGGTGCAGGTGTTGTGGGTGGATGGATGGATGGGTGTGAAGTGTGGTGGTGTATGTATGTGCAGTTGTGATATGGGGGGTGTACGGCTGTGAGGATATTATTGGGTGCTAATGATTGAGTGGGTATGTGCATGGAGCACTACACGATGTACAGAGTGTATGTGCACAGTATGTCGTGGAGATTGTAAGGTGGGTGAGTGCGTGCAAGTTTGTAAGTTATGTGTGTGTACGGTGTGTAGTGGTGCACATGCAAAGGGCGTACTTACATACAGGGTGTGCCTGTATGTGTATGTATTGAGGGTATGGGTGTACATAAATAGCGATTGTGTGAGTTATGCGGGTAATAAGCTTTATGGTTTGACAGGGAAAAGAAGGCGGAAATGTGAATGAGGTCTAGAAAATGTTTAAGGTGATGAAGAGGAGAGGCATTATTTCTTTGAATACTTTGGGGGTTATCAAAACGGGTGAGTTGTGGGTGTGTAAGGGTCAAACTTTGAATACGGTGTTCGAATTGTTGAGGCGAATTCTATAAGGAATATTGCGTTGATCAACATTGCTTTCGAGCTACAAACAGATGAGGATATGCAAAGGAAAGGAATGGCATTAATGATTTTATTGGTCAAAGGTAAAAGCTGATCATCGGGCTAGATTTTGGATCGAGGAAATGTGTCAGCGACATGTAAGTGACCCTTGATTCAACTAGTGTTTTTACATAAAAGGTGTATGCTTATCTACTGTTAAAAAAGTGACGTTTATCATCATTGACTTTTTTTTTTTATTTATGTTTAATTGCTCTGACTTGATTTGCCAAACGAAGTTTTTAATGGTTTATTTCTTGTTAAAAACCAGACCAGCATATAACTGATAGTTTGCTTAGAGAATGCAAAAAAACTCATATTTGAAATGTTATGGCATTTGACGTATTTGCAAATATTGAACATGTTGAAAGCTATCGAAAGTGGTTGTGTTGACGATGAACCAAAAGGTTGTCTTTTTGTTTATTCGATTGTTGTGCCCCATATCCACGGGGAAAAGTTAGATTTCGGGCCCTGGTCAACGGGGCTAGTACGTTGATGCACAGTACTGTTGCTTGTGGTTCGCCCTTGCGTCCACAGATTATATTTATCCCGGGAAGGGGTAGGGATTGTGGGCCCTAGTCAGGGGGCGTATACCCTGACCGAATAATATTTTATCCCAGGAAGGTGTAGGGATTGTGGGCCCTAGTCAGGGGGGCGTATACCCTGACCGAATAATATTTTATCCCAGGAAGGGGTAGGGATTGTGGGCCCTTGTTAGTGGGGCCTGTACGCTGACCTCAACATATCGTTTGAGCTAATGTTGGATTGAACTAGTTGTCATGAGTTTTGTGTTAATGATTTTATACCTCAGTTTTAGTTCATGTACTATATTCATTTACTGGATAATTACTTCATGATTTTAGATTCAAATGTTACTATGAGTTTTTAAAAGTGCATTATTTTCTGGCATGGCATGGTCCACCTGGTTTAATCATTGGTTACTTACTGAGCACGTGGTGACGAGCATAGGAAGGAACAATTTGGCACTGAGCTCCGGAGACTGTATTGGTTGAGTCGCTAAAGATTTAGATTGTTGGGTTAGTTTAGTTGCTAACAAATCAGTGTTATGATGAGTGTTATCATAAGTGTTGTATTCAAGTATGAAAGTGTAATTTAAGTTGTAAAAGTTTTAATTTCTGCTGCGGCATATGTTGGTTTTAGCAAGTAAGGCCTGGCAGAGCCCTCGGTTGGAGTCCATTGGGTCTACGGCAGGTCACGTGCTTAGCTCACGGGCTTACCCGTGGGTTCGGGTCGTGACAATAACACACACATATGTATATACTACATCATACATACACATCGTATATACACACAACACAACCATTAACACTCACAACCCATTCACAATAAAGCTACTGCCTCACAATGTACAACAGTCACAACCCTCTCATGACATGCTATTATACATACATACATACATACATACACAAAATCACATATTAAGCACACTCTCAAATGGGTTTCAACACACAAGTAACCTGTTATAGTCCCCCCACTTTGTAGTAGCTTAGACCCACCATACACACAACAAACACTTACACTATCACACACACACACACACACACACACACACACACATATATATATATATAGGTAGTTTTGGCAGCCATCTAACCCACACAAAAATACATTTGCACACGCTCACTACACCCACGTCAGCCACCATGGCTTCCCCCTCACGCAGTTAACAAGTAAACTGAACCGCAATCCCTTATGGCTGCTCCTTTTCAGGTCGTAAGACCTACATACGTACCCATACAACACCGCCGTGCAATCGCACCATTGCTGGTCCATTTCAGTTCCTTGCTAACATCCCTCTTCTCACGGCTGGAATTTCCAGTCTCTCTTCCATCTCACAAACACACACTTCTCACACTTGCTCACCCACAAAATACCATACTCTGAAATTACACGCTTGTTGCAGACTCTACATGCACACACGTTCACAACACACCATGCATCATGGTTATTTCTCCCCCTCCATTTCACCGATCAGTTGCACACTACCAATAATATACACTAAAACATAGAATTAAAAGGAAGAAAATGGCATCGAAGCTTACAGAAAAATTGTACTTCATCATATCAGAAACGTCGCCGATTTTCAACCCTTACTCTATCCCACTATCTCTCTTTTTACACAGCAATTTCTTCTTCCCTCTTTTCTACCGAGTCTCTTCTCTCCCCCCCCCCCTCTCTTTTTCTCTCTGTTGTAACCAAAATAGCAAGGAGCTCTTTCTCTGTAGCTGAAAATGGCTCAAGGCTAGCCATAATTTCTCCTTAATTTACTTCCTTTGTTCCCTTTCTATCCAAAGTTAGAGAGTTGACTAAAAACTTAGATTATATCCTTTAGTTTAATCAATAGTCCAATCTTTAAATTAAATTATTTAACTTCCCTTTAACTATCATAAATTGTGTGTTGCTTAGAAAAAAATGTCACTAAAGTTTGCCGCTAAATTATCGACATGAAAATATAAGATATCATTATCTTATTGCTAAAGGATTCTCAAAATATTGTTAACGCTAATCGTTGTTAAAGACCTCAATGAATATTACTTATAACTCCTATGGATAGATTATAACTTATGGTTTCTAAAATTATGTCGCTAAAGATTGCGGATAAATTTTTTGCTCATGTAAATCGACACCAATGTTGCGTATGCAAATTATCGCTAAAAATAAATTAATCGGCTAGGAAATATCAAGTTTCGGGATATTACATCTAAAGTATTATTGAAATCACTAGAGTCCTTTTGAAATATAAGATATCATTATCAGAACTTTTGAAAACGTTTCGAACTTAGTATTGTATTGTCCGTTGGTACGAGCTATTTGACCTTGTTGCTAATCTGATTTTTGAAATGAAAGTTAGTGCATTGGTTTTGTTATTTTCCATGCACCTTGGTATTGTATTTTATCGACTCCAAGTACTATTATCGATATAACGTGCTTTGTACTCTGTGGGTGGGTGTGTGCAATTTTCTTCACTGGTCTTTGTGCTCACCCCCCTTACTTTTAGGTTATCAGCCAGTGTTTGGAGCTGTGCAAAGGGTTTATAAGGTATGGCTAAGAAAGAAACTTTTTAGGGAAGGATTTTTTTTATATTTATTGTCGAATAGATTTTGCTTTAGATTTTATTTTGGAGCTCCTGGTAAGAGTAATTGAGGTCAATGTAACTATTTTAAGCTAGTGTGACATTTATTGATGTTTCTTGGAGACTTATTCTTAGATGCTCTGAGTACCCAATTGGGAGACTTTTGGATAGTTTGAGGGTTTCTGCCTTTATTTATTTGAAATTGACGCTAAAAAAATAAAATAAACTGGGGCATTACAGTTGTTGTCAGAACTTAGGTATGAGATTCTATAGACTCTTACGCCTTAGATGATCTGTGACTAAGATTAGACATAAAGAAGGTTGATTAGGTTCTGAAATTTATTTGATGTTTCAGCATAAGATTGAGATTTTGAGTCAAGCATGCAGTAGTAAACCCCATGTTACTTGCCTTTAAAATTCGAAGAGCTTTAGCTTTAACCACAATGGGTGGTCAAAGGACAAGGTTTTGATATTCTGGTTTCTTCGAGTAGCTTTAGGATCTAGTAGGTCTAAGCAATATAAGATGTAATTGCGAGATAGAAATGATGTGATAACTTAGAGACTTGACATGTTAGTGGATGCGCCATACATGTGAGTGTGGCATTAGATTTTTGATCCTTTTAAGGTAATACATATCTTCGTAATGGACTTGGTAATAGTTTGAACTGTTTGATTCGAGAAATCAAGTGCGCAATGAAAATATGCTGAGTACAACTTTCAACATTTGGTGTGATGTTTGAGTGCTAATAGAAATTGGTTATATGTACTGCTAAGTCAAAGTGGTATACCTCAACGGGTTTTAGTATCTATTTTGTACTGGGCTAGTGAAAATTGACAGGAGAAATCTGTACTTTTAGGTGATCTCATGGTTTTGATTTGGTGAGCTTCATAGACATTGCATCATTGTAGTTTTATTTAGGCCTTAGACAGAGTTTTTATGGTCTTAGTAGTAATGGAATACGGATAGGAAGAATGACTTTGATGTTGTTTTGATTAATTATGTGTTTATGATACAAAGATGTTTGTGGGCAAAGAATATATACGACTCTATAATTGATGAGTTGAGTAAGTATATCAAATTTGAAGGGCTAATGGTGTGACTGATGCATTGGGTAGAAAGTGTACAAAAAAGCTTAACAATTTTAGTTACTAGTTAGCCTCAGTTATCGGCGTAGTGTCGTTAAGAGAGTATTGATATGACTCCATTTTTGGTTTTCTATAGGCATAGATTTTTATCACCCAGATGCTAGTATAAGGCTGGGGAAGGGATAAGAATGGAAGTTAGAGCTCAAGGTTTGGATCCTGTAGAGTACAAGGCATGTGATAATTGTTTAGTACCTGCTACACCTTAGGCTTGAAGCTAAGCATGTTACTATTGAAGACATTGCTTAAAGGGGTTTTGGTATGTTATCTGGGTATAGCGTAATGAAAGCATGATGAATTGAATTTTAGTGCAATGATTTAGGGTTGAAGTTTTTGGGGTTGAAGTTTCATTTAACGTGGGAGGAATGTAACAACTCATGTTGCAAGGCAAGAAACTATTCTAAGTACATGGATAAGCATCGAGATATCATAGAGGTTGGGAGTTATCAATTTTTTTTATTATTACATTCAATTCCGAGGACGGAATTATCTTAAGCGGGGGAGAATGTAACACCCCTAAATTTTTTTTTCAATAAGAATACTTGTGTAAGCATGAATTAGAATACATTGTGGCTTTGAATTAAATAGTGGGCCTAAGAATCAATTTTAAAATTTTCTTCCGGGAAAGTGGGTTATACTTTGGGATTGGATGACCCAATTTAAATTTGAGCTTTAGTTTGACCCATTTATAAAATTAGAGAATTTTGGGATGTAATGGGTATTTTGTAATTCTAATTGTTTTAGGAATCTATTTACATTCCTTTTAGGCTGATAACTTATGTGCTATAATTCCTAGGAGCATCACAAATTTCAAAACAGCCTCCAAAAAATCTCTAGAAAGAATACTCTTGAGATTTTGGTCACTACATTGAGGTAAGAGCTTAATTTGTTATTGGGATTGAGGTTTGTGATAAGAAGAAAATAAGCTATTGTGATTGATAGAGTCTAATTGAAATTTTGGGTTTTATTATATTAAGGCTTTTGATTTAATTTGTTTGAGGATATCAAGACTTGGAGTTGATTCGCGCAATTGAGGTAAATGTTTTCTCACGCATTTACCCCATCTGAATTCTGATTATCGATCCTTTCATCAATTGATTTATTGTTTAAAGAGATTTATTGATTATTTAGAACCCTAATTTCATTCTTGATCGTTACGCTAAACAGTTCTTTATACTTTCGATTATTGACTTTAATTCATGATCTTTTTGTTGTAAATCTTTGTAGCAACTTTAGGAGTTCAAAACCTTTTCGTTCCTTGTCTAATTTCAGTGTTCTTACACTTTTTGAAAACCTCAAATAGTGTACATCAACTTTGTAGCTTTGGGTTTTCCAAAATTCCAAGTGATCGATATTCACAAATAGACCTAAACATTGTTATGCTTATATTTTTGCCAATTCAGGTCAGCAGAATTTGATTTATTGTATCTTATTTGTTTGTCATTAGTGTTTTATGATCTTGGACTTTCTAAAATTTGTGAAGAGTCTTCTTCAACTTTGTAGTTCAAGGTTTTTTAAGACTCCTTTTGGTTCTTGATCAACATTGAGTTCAAAAGTTATTTGTCAGTGCAGACTTTTCTATTTTTTCCAATTCAGCCCACTTTGATATGTTCTATCTGCTTTATTTATTTTTGGTTTTTGATGATTCTAGACAATCTGGAAAGCTTAAAGAGTCGTCTTAAACTTCTTAGTTTTGTATTTTATCAGAATCCGAATATTTTGTGATCGAAATTCAGTTTGAAAGTTGTTCATCAATACAAAAGTATATTTGGTATATGTTTTTATAAGCTGGCGAGCCATGTCACAGTGCATGTGACTTATCTATTTCTGACTTACCCACGTGGATTGGAATGTGGGCTAGCTCAGCGGGATAAATTACAGATCGCAATCTTACTTTCTGAACCTTGTCTCACGTGTCAGTGATGGCACGTGTGACACATTTCAGAATGGCTCTCGTGGTCTTCGTCTTTGTATTGATTAAACATTTAGATTTTGATATCTGATCTATTTGAATATGTTTTTGAACTTATCTGAAGTATTATTGAATTCGCGGGGGTCTTTTTAAAATATAAGATATCGTTATCAAAAATTGTGGATACGTTTCGAACTTAATATTGTATTGTTCGTCTGTACAATCTATTTGACCTTGTTGTTACTCTAATTTTTGAAATGAAAGTTAGTGCATTAATTTTGGTATTTTCCATGCACCTTGGTATCGTATCTTATCAACTCCAACTACTATTATCGATATAGCGTGCTTTGTGCTCTGTGGGTGGGTGTGTACGATTTTTTTTACTGGGCTTTGTGCTCACCCCCTTACTTTTAGATTAACAGCCAATGTTCGGAGCTGTGCAAAAGGATTATGAGGCATGGCTAAGTAAGAAACTTTTTAGGGAAGGATTTTCTTTTTATATTTATTGTCGAATAGATTTTGCTTTAGATTTTATTTGGAGCTCCTGGTAGGAGTAATTGAGTTCAATGTAACTGTTTTAAGCTAGTGTAACATTTATTGATTTTATTTGGATAGTTTGAGGTTTTCTGCCTTTGTTGATTTGATATTAACGCTAAAAAAATAAAAATCTGGGCGTTACATGAGCCGCTCAATCTAAAAAAGGTGATGTATCAAGGTATTTGCAGATGTTTGTTCTTGGCATTCTTAAATTCATTGCCCTAGTTGAGAATATTCGATTCTGTGATATTTTTGAAAGGGTTGTGCGTTGTTCTCTTCATATTATCTTTACTAAGCGATTTGCGCTCATTCCTTATCTAATGTGTTTTTCAGGTGCTAGGTTTGAACAAGGAGAACCCTCGAGTAAAGGTAAAGAGAAATTATGTTGAAGTTCTGTGAGGGATATGTCATCACAATGATGCAAATTTGGTGTAAACATTAAGTTCTATTATGTTGTACAAATTTCGCTGCAATACAATGGGTACTTTCAAGAAAAAAATTTGTAAGGACGTATTGTGACGATCCTTTATGATCTTAAAGTCGTAGTGGCTCGGTGTTGTATTAAAGGTTATGACGTTGGCAGGATTGACATCTCAGCTCCGATGACATCATTTAGGCTGGGGGTGTCACAGGTGGTTTCAAAGCTAAGCCATATGATTTTGTAGACTGTTGGGGGTGTTTAGTAATGCGTGTAAGTCTAATATGAGATTAGGATGAAGAACGTAACGGTGTAACTGAAATGTATAAGCTGGAGCAACTACGCATAATTGATTCATAAGAATTGTCATTTTATCTATGTTACTGGAAAAGGCAGGTGCACCAGCAAATATAGAAGGGTGGATTGAAGATGGCATGATGGATGTATTTGAACCTCGATATAGACAGTGAGGAAGACCCCGAAGAAATTGAGAAGGACCTAGAGGATTCAGACAAGGAGCCTATGGTCATGAATTTGCAGGGCCCCGAGACAGAAGAAGTAGAGGATGGTTAACCTTATCGAGTCGATGTAGAAGTGAAAGAAGAAGGAGCGAGTGAGCAGACTAGGAAGAAGGTCATGAATTTTTGGAAACAAAAATATATAAAGGTCTATGGCGAGAGGGATGAACTATTCAATCAATTAGAATTCCTAAAAATTAAAGCAGATAGTGAGATAAAGAATATGGAGATAGAATGTCTCAAGGAAAAGAAAAAGGCAAATAGGTTGGTCGAGGATACGGTGGATGCTAGTTTACGGGTTGTTCAAAAGATGTAAGAAGTAGTTCGTGAATGCCCTCTTGTAAGGCCTTGTCGGGTAACGGGAGAAAAATATTACTAGATGAGAATTACTGGAGTGCGAAGTTTTTCAAAGAGCGATATGAGTTTGCTTAAGATAAATGTTGTATGTCTAGATGCAGAATCTATCATTGTATGTTGATTGTAGCATAAGACTAATGTTGTACTAATGTTGAAATTTTATGAAGTTGCGTTTATTTTATGTGAGTGTAAGACTCGTTATGCTATTTTCGAAATGGTACGCAATCTATGAAATCGAGAGGTTCATATACAAGAAAGTCAAGGGAAAGACTCTCTGCAAGAAGCACGCCAGACCGAAGCATCTTTGGCCAACACCGAAGGCGCCAGCGTGGGGAACAACAACAATAGGGTATAAAATAGACAAGACTGATAGGAACTGGTGGGACTTTTGCGGGTGGTTATAGCAACACCACAAAGTCAAGCTTGGACTTGCAATTACTTGTCGTATGCTGGTAGGGTCCAATTGATTAGATCAGTTTTGTTCTCTATCCAAGTGTACTGGGCTTCAGCTTTTATCCTTCCAAAGAAAGTGATTCTTGATATGGAGAGGATTTTTTGAGCCTTCCTTTGGAAGGGTACGGGCCTTTGTACCACGGGAGCCAAGGTGGCTTGGGCTGATGTATGTTGTCCTGAGGTAGAGGGTGGCCTAGGTATTAAGCAGATAGAGGTGTGGAATTTTGCTGCCATCTCTAGGCACATTTGGTCTATCATATCCTTTAGGTCGGACTCCATTTGGCCTCGATGGGTCAAGTCCAATATTCTGATAGGTCGGAGTTTTTGGGAAGTCTCTTGCCCTAGCGATTGTAGCTGGTCTTGGCGTAAGATTCTCATGGTTAGGGATATGATTCGTTCCTTCCCTCGGTATATAGTTAGGGATGGTAGTAGGATCTCTCTGTGGTTTGATTGGTGGCATCCGATAGGCCCTATCATTCCTACCCTTTCTGGTAGGATTATTTCTGACTCGGGTCTGGATAGGAGAGCGAGGGTTTCTACTGTGATCTTTGGCTCATCGTGGTGTTGGCCTGTGTCCAATACCCTTGAGCTCATAGAGTTGCGCGAGACTACCCCTAGCTCTTTTCGTCCTGCCCCGGATACGCCTGATAGGATCATCTGGACGGTTAGTGGTTCTGGGGATTTCTCCATTGCGAGTACGTGGGAAGCCCTTCGTCAAAAGTGGCCGTTAGCTAGATGGGCTTGCTTACTATCGTGTAAGTGGCATGTTCCACGTCATAACTTCATCTTATGGCTGGCCATTAGGGAGAGGTTAAGTACGCAGGATAGGCTTTTTGCTTTTCATGTTATTCCTAGTATGAGCTGTGTTTTCTGTCGCATTCCTTTTGAGTCTCATGATCATCTATTTTTTAATTGCCCATTCACGTTCAGATTATGGTCTATTATTCAAAAGAAATGTAATTTTAATTGGCCTATGTTGAGTTGGCAGGGTATGGTTTATAGCGCTTCCTCTGAATGGCAAGGCCCTGGATTCCCAGCATCTGTCTGTCGGATAGCGTTTGCGGTGTTGGTGTACTATATCTGGCGAGAGCGAAATTCTCGTTCTTTCCAAAACAAGTATACTGATGTGGTTTCTTGTTCTGCAGGTCTTGTGCAGATCATCCGGTGGAGGTTATTCTCTTGCAGAAAAGTGGCCAATACCCTGACTAACCGATGGTTCCAGGGTGTATGGCCACTCCCCGACTCCATATTCGGCTGATTCCGTCATCTTTTGGTCAGATCGACTTTTGGGTGATCGGTTTGTGTACAGACAGACCGATGCAGCTTTCGCATGCTCTATCGCAATTTTTGTGTGATGCGCTTTCCACCAGGACTTCTAGATTCCGCGTGACTTCTCGTGTGGTCACTACTGTGTCCTTTGTATTTATTTTGCTGATCTAGCTTCGTTGTTATGTATTAACTTTTCTTTTGTGGCCAGTGTGGCATGTTTCTGCCTAGCATAGGTTTCTGTTCGCTCTTGCTTAGCAAGACTCGCGTTTCGTTGTTGTTTCCCTGGGGTATGCCCCTTGTAGATGTTGTACTTTTGTTTCATCGGTTGATATATATTTTTATTTACCGAAAAAAAAACACCACAACACAACCGATTGCAGCTAATGTGGTTCCTGGAGCAGTAAGGAAGGAATATAGGTTTCGGGATTTTCAGGATGCCCGACCTAGCTAATTTCACAGAGCATGTGATCAAATAAAAGCGGTTACTTGGCTAAAAGAAATGAAAAAGGCGTTTGTAATTACAGGTTGTGGAGAACATCAGAAGGCCGTGTTCGCTACGTATATGTTGCCAGGGATAGAAATTTATTGGTGGGACATGTAGAAACAAGTAGAGGCAAAGAGGAGAGCAAATCAGACCTACACCAGGTGGATGCGATTGAAGCGGCTATTCGAGGAAAAGTATTTTCCTTTGAGTGTACAAAATAGGTTGGAAATAGATTTTCTCGAAGGAAAACAAAATGACAAGATTGTGGAGGAGCATATCCGGGAATTTGATGAACTGGCGCGCTTTGCTCCTCATCAAGTAAATACGGAGGACCATAAGGCCAGACACTTTTGAGGAGGGTTTAAGACAACCCTTGAGCAGAATAGTGAAAAGCTTTCAACTTTGAACGTTTGTTGAAGTAGTAGAGAAGGCATTTTTGGTAGAGGCAGAAAGTCAGACAGCGTGGGAAGAGAGAAGAGAACAAGGAAGGAAGCAAAATAGAGGTTAAGCAAGGGTAGGGATAGCAGAATATAATTTAAAAAGAGTACAGAAAAAGGAAAAATCTGGACAAGGTTCAGGACAAATGGGTAAAACTCGAGAATGTCATTGGTGTGGAACGAGGCAAAAGGGCACCAATTGTGTAAAAGAAACAGAAGCTTGTTTTAAGTGTGGTAAGCAAGGTCGTAGAGCGAATGACTGCATGTTAAATTAGGAGTTTGTTACAAGTGCCAACAACGGGGACATAACACAAATGAGTGTCCTCAGCGAAAGACACTAGCATAGAAGGAAGGCTGAGAGCAATAAGTCGTGCTAACATTATAGAATTAGAGGAAGCTATAAAATCTTAAGAGGTGGTGACAATTTCTTTCTGTCTTTTCTCATAAAGCCCTAGTATTATTTTATTCAGGTGCTACCCATTCTTTTGTTTCGTTAGCATTTGCAAAAATGTTGACGACACCCTGTCAGTCATTTAATGCCATACTTATGGTGAATATACCTAGTGGCAACTCCCTTCTAGCCCAAAAATATATATGGAATGCCCGATTCAAGTAGCTAATCAGATCTTGCATGCTAATTTTATACCCTTAGATCTAGGGAACTTTGACGTAATCCTCGGGATGGATTAGTTAGATGCTAACCCAGATTGCCATCGCAAGTTGATTAAGTTGTCAATGCCTAATAGACATGAAGTTTTCATACAAGGAGATAGGGCGGCAAAGCCTCCTTACCTAAAATCTGCTCTACGAGCTTGTCATTGTCTTCGTAGCAGGTGCCAAGTACACGTATACGATTTTTCGTGTTGGTAAACCACAACTGGAGCAGATACTAGTAGTCAACGAATTTCTAAATGTTTTTCCCGAAGATCTTCCAGGGTTACCACTAGACCGAGAACTGTAGTTTAGTATTGATTGAGTTCCTAGCACTGGCCCCATATCCAAGACACTTTATAGGTTGGCACCTTTTCAAGATGAGTGAGTTGAAGGTATAACTGGAAGAACTATTGAAGTTAGGATTTATTCATCCCAGTGTCTCGCCATGAGGAGCCCCGATATTATTTGTAAGGAAGAAGGATGGGTCTATGAGGCTATGCATCGATATCGAAAGCTAAATAAAGTGACCGTCAAGAATAAGTATCTTTTGCCTCGTATAGATGATCTTTTTTTATCAGTTACAGGGCATAAAATATTTCTCTAAGATTGACCTTAGATCGGGATATCATCAACTAAAGGTGAAGGAAAGTGACATTGCTATGACTGTCTTTAGGTCTAGGTATAAGTACTATGAATTTTGGTGATGCCTTTTGGGTTGACTAATGTCCTGACAGCCTTAATGGATTTGATGAATCAGGTTTTTTTAAGAATATCTCAATTGTTGTGTTATCAATTTCATGGATGACATTCTGATATACTCGAAGAGCAAAGAAGAACATGTTCAATATTTGAGGCAAACTTTACAAATATTGAGAGAACACAAATTATATGCCAATTTAAGAAATGTGAGTCTTGGCTTGAAAAGGTGTCGTTCTTGGGTCACATGGTGATAGGAGAAGGGATATCGATAGATCCTGGGAAAGTTAAAGAGGTGTCAAACTAGGAGCCTCCACCATACGTTTGTGAGGATCGTAGTTTTCTAGGACTAGCCAGGTATTATAGAAGGTTCATTAAAGACTTTTTTAAGATTGCATACCCGCTGACCAACCTGACCCGGAAGAATGTGAGGTTTAATTAGACAGAGAAGTATGAGCACAGCTTCCAAGAACTGAAGGAAAAGTCAATGGCTGCAGCAGTACTTACCTTACCATCTGGGTCTTATGGGTTTGTGATATATAGTGATGCATCCTGAAAAGTGTTAGGATGTGTTCTTATGCTGAATAGGAGAGTGATCGCATATGTGTCAAGGTAGCCAAAAAACCAAGAGAGGAGTTACCCAATACATTACTTAGAGCTAGTAGCAGTGGTATTTGCTTGAACATTTAGAGACATTACCTATATGGTGCAACATGTGAAATTTATACATATCACAAAAGTTTTAAAGTATATTTTCATGTAAAAGGAGCTTAATATGCGGCAGAGTAGGTGGTTGGAACTCCTTAAGGATTATGATTTCTCTATATTGTACCACCCGAGGAAGGCGAATGTGGTAGTTGATGTCTTGAGCAGAAAGAAAACAGAGAATCTAGCTTCCATGATACCTGATAGAAGGCAACTATAGATGACCTGAACAAGCTCGAAATTAATGTGCGAGTAAGAGGAGAAGGGAGCAATGATGTGTTCCAGATGGAGATTCCACCTACGCTACTTGATCGAATTAAAGAAGCCCAAAGTCAAGATGAGAAGTTACTTACGATTTGAAAGGGGTTGCAAAAGAACAACAATGAAGATTTTAGTTATGATGGGGAAGGGATTTACAGATATGAAGATCAAATGTATGTTCCACCTAGGGATGAATTAAAAAGGGAAATCTTGATAGACACTTATAATTCTAAGTACTCAATCCATCCGGGAGAGAGAAAGATGTATCAGGATTTACAACAAAGTTTCTGGTGGTCGGGCATGAAAAAGGAGATACTGGAGTTTGTATCAAGATGCATGACCTGTCAGCAGGTAAAAGAAAATCATTGGACAGTTGCAACCATTACCCTATTCTTGAGTGAAAGTGGGACCATATTACCATGGATTTTGTATCTGGATTACCTCGAACATCTAATAGGAATACATCTATTTGGGTGATAGTAGACCATTTAACCAAAACGGCTCGATTTATTCCTATAAGATAAGGGTATTCAATGGAACAACTAGCCCAAATCTATATCAAGGAGGTAGTTAGCCGCTACGGTGTGCCAGTTACCATCGTAACCAATTAGGATACGTGGTTCACCTTAAGGTTCTGGAATAGTTTTCAAGAGGAGTTGGGAACCAAGTTGAGCATGAGTACGGCATTTCATCCACCGACGGATGGACAATCCAAACGAACAATTCAGATTTTGGAGGATATGTTAAGAGCTTGTGTAGTAGACTTTGGAGGAAATTCAGATGAACAACTACCCTTAATTGGGTTTTTGTATAATAATAGTTATCAGACAAGTATTGGTATGGTCCCACATGAAGCATTGTATAGTCGAAGATATCGTACACCAATTTGTTGGGATGTAGTCGGAAAGAAGCGGTTGTCTCGTACTGAGTTAATCAAAGAAACAGAAGATAAGGTTTAAATTATACAAGATAGGCTTCGTACCGCGATGAGTAGGTAGAAGGGCTACACCAATAAGAGACGAATGACATTGGAATTCGAGGTAGGTGACCTCATATTTTTGAAAGGTGTCACCGTGAAAAGGAATTAGGTAGTTCAGGAGAAAAGGAAAATTAAGTCCTAGACTCATCGAACCATTCAACTTCTTGTCAAGGATTGAAGTAGCAATGTATAAACTTGAGCTACCCTTGTAGTTGGATCATTGCAAAATGTGTTCCATGTATCTATGCTAAGGAAGTATATTCTGGATCCGTCAAATGTGATAAGACTAGAATCAGTAGAGATTCACGAGAACCTATCATATCATGAGGTACCTTTAGAAGTGGTTGATAGAAAAGAGAAAGTACTTTGCTCTAAAGTAGTACCAATGATCAAGGTGATTTGGAGAAACCACGCAGCAGAAGAGGCCACTTAGGAACCCAAAGCTTTGATGCAGCAAAGATACCCCCACTCATTTACAAACTAAGGCACGTTATCTTAAATTTTGAGGGTGAAATTTGCTTTGGGGGGGATGTAATATCCTTTTTTTTTTAAGAATAATTGAAAAATAATTTTTAATTATTACTGTTATTAATTTTTTTTTCTGATTTTGTGGCCATTAAAGACAGCCACAAACAAGGGAGAATGACACCTCAATTTTTTCTAAGAGATAGAGTGTGTGCATGTGAAGCAAAGTGGGAGTTGAGGTGGCATGAGGGAACACATCAAGGACAGCTGTTTGAGAGAGAATCACGGAAAATCCAGAGGGAATTTTTAGAGACTTTCAACTAAGAAGTTATAGAGGGAAGAGTGGGGAAGAGAACCCAACAAACAAAGAGAAATTTGGTGAACAATTGAAGGAGTTAACATTCACCAAATTCAAGCAAAAATCAACCTTCAGCGTGCTAGGTAGCTGTTTGGGGGGGGGGGGAATCGAAGAAAATCCAAGAAGAATTTCATAAAGGGCTGTACTGAGAAATTATAATAGGAAGAAAAGAGAAGAATTTGTAAGAAACAAGGTGTTTTCATGGGGAATCGAAAAAGTTATGTGTCTTCAAAGTAAGGTATAAACTAGCTTTTAGTGAGTGAGTGTGTGTGTGTGTGTGTGATACCCCAAAAAATACCAGAAATTAATCTAATCACGAGTTTGATTAATTAATGGAAGAGTATTTTACTAAGTGGCATTATGTTGGCGATAATCAAGTGTTAAGGAGCTAAATAAGGGGTTAGTGTGGCCTTGGGGGTTGAAATGTAATTTTGGAAAGTTAAGGGGCAAAAATATAATTTAGGAAAATATGATGAACGGGATGCATATCTTTATTAAGTTACATCCTTTTGATGATAATGAGGTGTTAGGGGGCTACATGGATGGTTAGGGTGATTTTGGGCACAAAGTTGCAATTTTCCAAAGTTAAGGGGTCAAAATGCAATTTTGAGAACTTGAGGGGCTATTTTTTGTAAATTTTAAAAATTAAGCTATGTGTCAATTTTTCATAAATTTTCATGTAGGGAGATGCCACCACCTGTGATGACTAATCTGATGTTTTTTCTTATATATATATGATTTTAATTGGTTATATCCTAATTGGAAAGAAAATAAAAATAAATAAATAAAGGGAAAAAATTCGGATGAACAGCAACTATGAACCAACAAGAACAGGGCAGCTCAGGGAGGGGAAAAATGCGGCAGAAAAGAGGGGAATTCAAGCTCATTTTCTAAGGGTAAGCCCCCTAATTTGTAGTATGCACAGCCTAGTGTGTAATTATAGGATTTGGGTATGTTTTTAGTAACTGTGAAGTGAGTATGAGAACCTTGAACATGGCCACGCAGAAGGTATTTTCTGGGATATCTAAGCTTTGGGTTTCAAATGTAACCAAGTGAATTCAAGAACAACCTTGGTTGTTGTGTGGGTTTATGAAGTTAGTAAGTGGAATTGTAAGTTTTCAATGAATTTATGAGGGGTTAGGGTGTGAGTTTGTGTGTGTTCGGTGAGTATTTGTGACTGAACTTCATGTGTGTGTTCTTGGTGTGTAGGTATGTGTATGCGTGATAATCCGTGTGTATGTGGTGGTATAATAAGGTGTAATTGTGTTTAAGTTAGGTTAGTGGGTGTTAGTTATCCATGTAGATGGTTTTTACTGAATTAGTGATGATTTCAGGAGTGTATATGTGAGTTGGAGCACCCATATGCCTCGGCTGAAGGTTGAAGAAAGTGTGTGCGTGAAGGTGTAATAGTGTGTGCATTTGATGTGAATAGTGACTGTTTTTGTCACTAAAAGTGAAAATTAGTTAAACAATTTCTAATCTGAATTTTTAAAAATAGTTAGAGTCAGATTTAGCCAAAGTGAAAAACAAGACCCTATTTTTTTTTTAGGAGATCTGTATCGTGGGAAAATTTCCAATTTTTCCGAGATCAGGAAGGGGGTGAACGGATGCGGGAAGTTTGAAACTTTATAGTGAAATTTAAAATATGAAACGAACGCGGTTTTGGGCAAAAACTTTATGAGGACTCTAGGATACTGACAATATTCATTTTTCAAGATTTCGGGTTATTCCGAAGTCGTTAGCTATTTTTTGGCCGAACGGGCTTTCAAGCGTTCGTCAGGACACCGGTTCAAAATTTTTGGACAAAAATTTTTCTAAAATATTTTTTAGCTCATAAATGATTTCACGATGCATAAATAGTATTTTAAAGTGGTTTTGTGATTTTACTCAGGCCGGGAACCCTTAGGGGCATTTTGGTAAATTGCCACCCCGGAGAGGGGTATTTTGGTAATTTTTTGGTAAAGTTTTTCAAATGACATTTTAGTTCGAAAAGGGTTGTAAAACACCTAAAAAGTTGTTTTGAAGCTGCTTCGGGGCGTAGCGGCGATAGTGAATCCCGGGGGCATTTCGGTAATTTGCTGCCCAGAGGGGGTATTTTGGTAATTTTTTCTATAAAATTCTTTGAAGGACTGTTGGTTTGGGAAGGGGTGTAAGACATCCAAAGAGTTGTTTTAAAGTAGTTTTGAGATGTTTGTTAGGGCAATGGCCGCTAGGGGGTGTTTTGGTAATTTTCCTTTAAAAACTTTTCGAAGGAATATTTGGTCTAGAAATGATGTAGTACATCTAAAAAGTAGTTTTAAAGCAGTTTTGGGTGTTCGTGATGTAGCGGCCATCAGGGGGTATTTTGATAATTTGCCATGTTGGAGCTAAATTTTTTAGAACGTGCATAATTTAGCGTTCGGAAGGGTGGGAAGCAAGGAATAGTGGTAGTATGTCTAAAATGAGGGTTGTTATCGATAATAAGTCAAGTCGATAAGGCTAGATTAAGGATCCGCTTATCAGATTGAATTAACTAGCTATCGTAAGATGCTATGAACGGTTAAGTGGGAATTGGTAGAATAAGGAGTGCGTATATGTTGAATGATGACTAACGAGCAGGATATGATTTGACTAAGTGATGCAGCTCGTTGCGATCAGAGATTGCGAGTTGCTTCGGCTATAAGCCAAGCAAGTAAGGACAATGCGGTTCTATCATGTTAATTCATTGTTTCGATTAGCATACTATGTTGATGATGTTTATGTTGTTAAATTCTTGTTGTTATGATTGGTCATCGGTAGTCATTGTGGCCGGTATACGCATATTTGAATTGTGCTGTTGAGGACTTAGGATAGAATAAATTCCCTTAGTTCGACCTGTTGATAGAATTTAGTGAGGATGATGGGTGTCCTACCTAGTATGTTATGATTCGATTCGATTAGCATACCTGAAGTGGATGATGATGTTGCGTAGGCTTTATCATGTGGTTGCTATGAGATGTCGACAGTTATTGATAGCCGATATCTCTTCTCTTTAGAGCACCATTGAGGACTCGCGGCAAACTTCTCCCGAGTCCCCCCTATCATTGTTGATTATATTATAGAGATCGTTGCGTTGTTGTTTTGAAATGTTAGCACTTATTGATAACCGACATTTCTCTTATGTAAGAACGTTGTTGAGGGCTTGTGGTAATCTTCTCCCAAGTTCGTCCTGTTGATGATGTCACGTTGAACTCTTGTTGTTAGGTTTGAACATCGGTTGATCTTCTGATCTGGCATTCTTTGTTGAGCTGTGTTGTTGAGGACATAAGGTGGAATAATTTTTTCCTTAGTCCGCCCTGTTGATGAAGTCTTGCTGCTTGGCTGTAACGTGGTTAGGGAAAGCACTCTAAATGAGTTCCCTGCTTGTTGACAGCGTCTTTTCTATTTACTTGAGACTGAGATGAACATCCCGTAAAATGGGACATCAATATGAGGAGGATGGCCTATGAATTATGATCACTGGTCAAAGAGGATGAATGTCGCTCGAGCAGAGTTTGTCGTGTCTAGTCGAGTCCTGTCTGTCGTGTACATGTGCATTGCATTTGATTTTCTTTTGATGTTGATGATTTTAATGATTTGTATTTCAATGATGTTATCTTTATAACCTTGGATTTCGGGTTCACTTGCATGGTCAGTCAGTTTAGTCCATGAGGAGGTGGCAGTAATGCTGTTCTGTTGGGCTTAAAGCCGCTCAGTCTAACGAAAGAAAAATTATCGTTTGACAAGTTATGTTAATGCTGAAATTTATTGACTACTCTTGATTCATTGCTATCGTTGGGATGATTATTATTCCTCCGAGTCTTTTGAATCATTTGTACACAATATTCCTCGTATTGTCTTTACTGGGCAATTCGCGCTCATTCCTTATGTTGTAATGTGCAGGCTATAAGGTTGATCAAGGAGAACCCTCTAGAAAGGGAAAAGAAACAAGCTAGAAAGGTTGAGCAAGGGGATAAGTTATGTGAGATAAGACAAGCTAGAAATGGTGAGAATAAGATTAAGTTGCGAGATAGGTTGATAAGAGTCACACGACTACAGTCGTACATTAGGTTGTAACTATTCATGTTGTTTAAGGACCTGTAAGTCTTCCGCTGCAGTACGATGTATATTTGTAAGAAAATTTTTGTAAGGACGCATTTTGGAGCGTCTATTAATGATGTATGAGTATGAGGATGCAGTTGCTCTGTATTCAGCACATGATTTTGAATGTGATTATGATTGATAACTCAGCCCAGTGATGTCACCTGGGTTGAGGGTGTCGTAGTGTGTGTGTGTGTGTGTGTGTGTGTGTGTTTTAGGGATATTAAGGCTGAAATGATTATATTTTGTTATGATCCCTTGTTAAATGAAGTTATGGCATTAGGTAAGTGGAAATTAAATGAAATTAAAGTGGATTAAGGGGATATGAAGTGGAATTAAAGGGATAATTGTATGTGTATAATATGCATGTAATTGGGTAAGAAAGAGAGAAAATTCAAAAATGCTGAACCAAGAAAGCATCGTTGCATGTCGCCGAGGTGTAAAAGTAAGTGTTTTGATCCATAAATGGATAAATAGTGACTGTTATTATCAGTAAAAGTCTTATTCTTTTATTATTTTCAAGCTTTATTTTTTAAGCATAGTTTTTAGCTTGAATTTGGCCAAACACTAAAGGAAACCTGCATTTTCTTTAAAAGATCTACACTCTGTGAATTTTTGGGATTTTTTTGAGTTTGCTAAAGATGCTAAATATTTTATTCCTTGAAATAGGGTTTTGAATTTATAAAAGTACCAAATCAGGTTATTTTAATCTAAAACTTTTATGGGGTCTTCTGTAGCTGAGAAACTTTAGTGTCTAAAATTTCATGACATTTCAATACTAATTGTTTATTTTTAACAAAATTTATTCCCTAGCGCTCAGTTTGGTTATCCGTATAGAATCTTTGAGCAAAAATTTTACCGAATGACTTTTCAGTCCAAAAATCAGTGCATATTGTTTCAAAAAGATATTTTAAGCCATTTCGGAGTGTTTATTGGTGCAAGAGTCGGCAGGGGGTGTTTAGATAATTTTACCTATGTCCGGGGATGTTTTAGTAATTTTTCACGCCCAATTACGAATTTTGGGAAAACTCATGGGTAAGTAGCAAGAAGTATAAGAAATGAGAAATTTGAGTTTAAATAGGTATAAGAAGGATGATAGTGCGGTTGCTGCACTTTTTGGGTTAGGGCAAACCCGATAAGCGAATTAGCCATAATAGGTTGTGAACATATAAGCGGGAGGGGTAATGTTGGGTGTGTGATCGTATTTTAGGACTTTCTAACAAGAAGGAATTTGTTTGGATAGGTGATTCCAGAATGTTCGAAAGCGAGGATTCGTCGGCTATAAAGCCAAACAAATAAGGATAGTGCGGTTTCATTAAGCTATTCATTATTTGGTTTAACATACCGTGTTGATGATTTTTATTTGAACTCCTATAGTGATGCTTGAACACCGGTTGACCTTATGACCTAGTCTTTCTTGTTGACTTATGTTGTTGAGGGCTTAAGGTAGAATAAATTTTCTTGGTCTGTCCGTTGATGAACTTGATATGTTGTTGAGGACTTATTATCGAAACACTTTCTAAATCCGCTCTTTTGATGAAACCGTCTCTTTAATCTATAGGAGACTGGGATCAACACCATGTATGAAAGGGCATCGATAAGTGGAGGGCCAGTAAAATGAAGTAACTGGCGGTTAGTGAAAATGAAACTAATTGACAAGAAGGACGAAATGCACTATAGTCTATCGTGTTGTGTCAAGTTGAGCATGCATTGTAGTTGATTTATTTGATATTGCCGATTTTACTACCTTATTATTCTCACAATGATTATTTGTTTTAGTGTTTTCTCTTGCATTGCACTTGCATGATCCATAAGTCTGTCTAAGTGGAAATGATGATGTTCTGTTGGGCTTGAGGCACTCAGTCTGAACGAAGGTGATGTATCAAGTTGATTGCAGATGTTTGTTCTTGGAATTCTTAAATTCATTACCTTCGTTGAGAATTCATAATCGATTCTCTGATATTTTCGAAAGGGTTGTGCGATGTACTCCTCGTATTATCCTTACTGAGCGATTTGCACTTATTCCTTATCTGATGTGTTTTTCAGGTGCTAGATTTGAATGAGGAGAACCCTCTAGTAAAGGTAAAAAGAAATTATGTCGAAGTTCTGTGGGGGATATGTCATCATGAGGATGCAAATTTGGTGTAAACATGAAGTTGTATTTTGTTGTACAGTTTTTGCTACAGTACAATGTGTAATTTCAAGAAAAGTTTTTGCAAGGACATGTTATGATGATCCTTTATGATCTTAAAGTTGTAGTAGCTCAGTGTTGTATTAAAGGTTGTGACATTTACAGGACCGACATTCAGTTTTCGGTGACGTCACTTGGGCTGAGGGTGTCACACTTTCTTTCTTCTTCTTCTTCTTCTTCTTATTATTATTATTATTATTATTATTATTATTATTTTGGAATTAGTCACCTCCCAAGTAGAAGGTGGCAATATTGCCCAAGAATTTCCTAAAATTAACCACATGGCCGCCACTCATCACCCACTTTTCTAAATTACAAAATGTCCCCACAACTTTTCATCATTAGAAAATGGCAACAAAACTTCACCAAATTACACTTTGACCCCAAAACCTTTTGAGGCCCTCATACTATACCAATTCCAGATTATTCCTAGAGTTATCGCCCTTATATTTTTTTTTGACCAACAGATAATTATTTTTAACACCATTGAAAGTACGAGGTATTGAAATTTGTAGTAAGGTACCTTTTATTTCAGCAAATAAATGAGGGTATCTTTGCTGCATCAACATTTCAGGTTCCCAGGTGGCTTCTTCTATTGCTTGATTTCTCCAAATCACTTTGACCATCGTCGCCACTTTGGAGCGAAGAACTTGCTTTTTTTCTACTACTTCCACGGCACCTCTTTGTATTAAAGATTATCCCGAATCTCTACTGATCCTAACCTTATTAAGTGTGAAAAATCTGGGACATACTTTCTCAGCATGGACACATGGTACACATTATCTAAATGATTCAGTTCAATGGGTAGCTCAAGCTACCACTTCGATTCTTAACAAGATCTTAAATGGTCTGACATATCTAGGACTCAACTTTCCTTCCCTCCAAACTACATAATCCCTTTCCACGGTGATACCTTCAAGAGCACAAGGTCACCCACCTCAAATTCCAATGCTCTCCGTCTTTTATTAGCGTAGCTCTTCTGCTTACTTTGCACAGTACAAAGCCTGTCTTGTATAATTTTAAATTTATCTTTCATCTCTTTGATTAACTCTGTACGAGATAATCTTCTCTTTCTATCCACATCCGAACAAATTGGAGTACAATATTTTTGACCATATAATGCCTCATACAAGGCATACCTATGCTTGTCTGGTAACTATCATTATCCGAAAATTCAATTAAGGGTAAATGTTCATCCCAATTTTCACCAAGGTCTACCACACAAGCCCCTCAACATGTCTTACAATATTTGGATTGTCCGTTCTGATTAGCCATCTGTCTACGGATGAAATGTTGTTCTCACACTCAATTTGAGGTAAACTCCATTTTGATTTGGTTCCTAGTTCCTATTCAAAACTCTTTCAAAACCTTGAGGTAAACCTTGTATCCTGATCGGACACAATGGCTACTGGCACCTCGTATCGGCTAACTACTTATTTGATATAAATTTGGGCCAACTATTTTGTTGAATATCCTCCTCTTATGGGGATAAATCAAACTGTCTTGGTCAAATGATTCACTATCACCCGAATGGACGTAAACCTATTAGTTGTTCGGGATTAACCGAATACAAAACCCATGGTGATATTATCCCGCTTCTACTTCAAAATAGAAAGGGGTTGCAGTTATCGAGCCATCTTCTTATGATCGAGTTTACCTGCTGACAGGTCATGGATTTTAATACAAAATCCGATTATCTACTTCTTCATGCCTGGCCACCGAAAAAATTTGTCGTAAATCTCGATACATCTTCGTCTCTACAGGATAGATCTCGAGTACTTAGAACTATGGCAACAGTTTGAAATAAACGCTAGTATTTAAAGTGGAAACTACATGCTAGGGCTTTGAATTCTCGCTCAATGGAAGCCCTTGTTAAAAGAGTTTGTGCCAAAAGCAATCCTGCACCATGTAAAGCTTTGGAGATCAGTAAAGAATAAATGTGGATCAACACAAATTCGTGGATCTTCCGTTGAGTTTCTATAATCAACTACAACCAGCATAAATGTTTTCGATAATAGCATGCCAATCGATTCTTTTAAGCTGATGCCTTACATTGAATTTCGGTTTTCTAACATACCCTAATCTCTGACTTTTTAGAGTATCTATGTGTTTCTTTGACAAATTGGCCATCTTAATATGGAATTATATGTATAGACATCAACGTTCATTATGTCTTGCCTATGTTTTTGGCATTTCAATATTTGGTAATAAAAGTATTAGTTTCATAAGGCAGTAAATGTGAGATCCTTCTTAGAACTTTTAAGCATAGTCTTTCTAACATGTAGGAGTTGGCCTTAACATTTGCACTTCCTAGTCAATCCTCACACCCACACATACAATAACCACCCCAACCCACCATATTCCCTCAAATTTCCTACCCAACCCTGTAGCCTACAAAGCCTTCCACAAACTGCCCACCCCCAAATCCCCAAAAATTTCCTCCCATCCTTGTTGCCTTCAAAACCTTCAACTGCCTCACTCCCATCAGCTAACGCCACATGTATCACTGATGATTTTAAGATAAAAAAAAAAAGGAGTTGCACATAACTAGGAGTATAATGAAGAAGAATGTGAGATTGCTTATGTAGTGGATTATTCATTTGATGGGTGCTTGCAATTTAAAATTTTAGAAAACAAAGTAGTTTCTCCACGTACAGCTTTCTTTGTACCAATTGCATGTGGAATAGATGCATTAAACTATTTAAGATAACTCAAACTTTTCAGAAGAAAGGATCAGAGGTTTGACAGCAAAGAGGTTATCAAACGAATCCATCTATCTATATCTATACTATATATAAAGAGAATGACCCTTTTGATGTAGCAACCTTTTTGGTGTAACATCACTATCTATCTAAAATAGTGACACTTGGCACTATGAGAAATTTCTTAAAAGATGACACAAAGCAAAAACATTAGATAGTAAATAACTCCCTTAAGTACATGTTTGATTTTCATATTTTAAAACAATATCATACTTGATTTTTTTAAAAAAAAATATTTTAATAACTTTGCTTTTTTCATACACATCGTGTGTCTCACAAATAGTACTCTGTCCATCTCAAACAATTGATCATATTACTTTTTTGTGATGTACCAAAAAGATCAATCACTTTTCAAGCTAAGAAAAATTATGTATATGTTTTTCAATTTGTACCTTTTTACACTTTTTCTCTCCATATTTAATCATCCACCTGCCCCACTTTATCTCTCTTGCCCCACTTTAATTTATATTCAAAACGAATTGTCATGTCACTTTTTATGCGATTTAATAAAAATGAGTCACCGTGGTACGCACGATGTGTGTGAAAAAATAAAGTTGATAATATCAACTTTGTTTAAAAAAATCAAGTATCACGTCTAAGTGTTTATTAAAATAAATATTAAATAACAAAAAAATAAGTTAGTCACGCGCGTGGCAAAATAAGTTAGCAAAACCAAAGATGTGCAAAGGTATGATTAGTAATATGATATTTGTGTAATATCGAGTCACGAAAAAGTAAAGTTGACAATAACAATTTTGTTAAAAATAAATAAATCAAGCATCATGTATAAGCGTTATTGTCACATTCGGTAAAATAAATCTTAAATTGCAGAAAAATAAGTAAGTCATGCATGTGGCAAAATAAATTAGCAAAATATTATCATCATATCAAACTTAGATTTAATTTTTTAACTATAGTTTTTTAATAAATTTGAAATTGTTAAAACCAAAACATGTACAAAGATAAAGTTAGCAATATGATTTTTTTTGTAATATCAAGTTTGGGCTTCATAATTTATTATAACTAAATTTCCTTGATGAAGTTTAAATATGAAACCAAGCATGTCTTTATAGGTAGTTATTTACGACTTAGGATTTGTATTTTGTATCTTTTTTTAAAAAAAAATTAAAAATTTCTTGGAATGTCGCTTGTTACCATTCTAGATAGGTAGTTGATAAAACCAAAGAGATTTTATACCAAAAGATATTTTTCTTTTATATATAGTATAAATATAGATTATTCAAATGCTGGATACAAAGTCATTTTGTGAGGGATAACTTTTACTTTACTTGAATCATATCAAGCTTGCAAATGGTTGCTAAATCTATCTTACGAACCACAAAATAAATGGACGTGGTATTTATTTTCTTCCACTTTATGCGGATTAAGTGATAATTATGACCTTAGGTATGGTCGTGGCCTAATAATACGTTGATATAGAAAAGAGAACTTACTTTAGTTAACGGTTGAAGTTTTTATTGGTGTAACAAGTAGTATAGAAATGTTAACGTTACTTTTAAACATTTGTGGTAAATTATAAATTATAAGCTGCAACAGTAAAGACTAAAATTTAAAAAACAACCGACATCCATAAGATTAAAAAAATAAAGTGGAGAGCTTGAATATTAATAACCAACGTTGCATATAATCAACTAATAAACATTGCATACTGCACAACCAACAAACAACATGGTAGTGACGGGTCTCGTTCAGTCGATATGCCTGCCCGTGACACCCTCACGGTAACACCCGCCAGCAATTCACTTCGGCATCACCCGTTGGGGCATCACCGTCGGCAACACAGCTATCAATACCCCCACAGCCGCCACTCTACCCATCACCATGACCCACCACGCCGGCCACTCGTCCCCATAAACCACCATTCTCGCTAACCCAAGACAACCCGTAAACACCAACCACAATCCAAAATATCCAAGGGTTGCCGATGGCAACACTCTCTGGCGAGACCCACTTCTCTGCCACCTATATCACCACCGCAGCAACCAATACCCACCACCGCTGGCCACCACATCCAGCCACAAAGACAACCATTTTTCAATGTAATCCGACACAACCACAACAACCCATGGTAACCCAGAGCCACCTACAAGCACCTACAGGCACACAAACGACCATCGACAGCCACCAAGCCCAAAACCCACAGCCATCACCCCCAACAGAATCGCGACCACCAACGCCAACCTATCTTCAGTCTTTAATGGCTACCAACGCCGACAACCACCAACCCACCAACAATCGACGGCCACCACACTAACCGCCACCGCAAAGAACCATATTCGGCCACCACAACCACCAACCTCTGCCCAATCCCACACCACAACTAGTGCATCCACAATCACAGCCACCAGAGACACCCACAACCACCAACCATTGCCAATCCCACACCATGACCACCGCATCCATCAGAACCATGAAAATATAAGGATTAAGACATTGTTGTTACAGAGAAATTGAGAAATGAAAATAAAATGGGTTGGGATGGAGAAATGAGGATGTTAATAAAAATTTGCTTAACGGAAATAGAGCAATAAAGCATACATGATTCGTTGGGCTGTAACACCCCAAAATTTTAGAGGTGCTCAAAATATTACTGGTTAGTTGAGAGAAAATGATAATGAATGATGATTTTGGGTTATAATTACGACCTGCATTATCGTGCTTGTTTTGTGTCATCACACAATCGTGACACCTCATGTTTATTGAGGAGTCAGTGTTGATTACTTCTCTGAATGACACCTCGTGCTACCTATCATTTTCGTGCTTGTGATGTGTCAAATTAGTATTGCGACACGTCATGCTTCAAGCCTTGTCGTGCTTTGCTTAGCCTTGTCGCGCTTTGCTTAGCCTTGTCGTGCTTGCTAGGTGGCACAATCTTGTATCGCCACCTCGTGCTTCAAGCCTTATCATGCTTGATAGGTGGCACAACATTGTATCGCCACCTCGTGCTTTGAGCCTTGTCATTCTTTGGTTAACATTGTCGTACTTTCTAGGTGGCATAGCCTTGTCTCACCACGTCGTATTTCTATCCACCTCGTACTTCCTAGAAATTTTTATAAATAGGCCTTTGATCTTTTCACATTATCTTAAGTTATCTTTGACTTTCTTCAGTACATAGACAACTAAAGAGTGAGAGAAGAAGATTAGCCCCGATTATGAAAACGGAAACATAGGGTTTGATTGCGAGCAATATATAAGTGGATCTTCATGAATTAGGTAAGGAAAATTCCATATCACTATTCTTTTATGTCACATGGTTATTTATTTCTCAACGTTCGTTGTACTCCTAAACACTGTTGTTCAGAAATCTTGATCAAATGTTTTGTTTTGAATATTGGTAAATATATTGTTTTTGAAATATGTTTGCGGGACGTGGCTTAAGTACTTTTTATCAATGACAGTGCTCCAGTGATTTGTCTATGTGCATGGTACGTCATGATACAACTGAGCTTTGGCGGATCCCTTTGAGGATACCAAAAGCAAGATGCTGAAGGTGGTATGTTTGATGTGCAACATGGATATTGAATTGGTTTACTAATTATTTGGGGTACTAAGCCACGGTCGTGTTGACGGTTTGACTGTCAAATATATTGACTGATATTGAATTGTTTAGCGTATTTGATTATGATCTTATAGTGCTATGATTATTCCACTTACTGAGCTACCCAGCTCACCCCTATCATTTACCCTTATAGATGAGCACATGCAAGCGGGGATGTGGGTGGGACATGCAGTTTTGGAGTTTTAGATATATTTGTAACCTGTTTTTAGGGCTTGTAATCTGATGGGATACTGTTGTAATTGTATTGATGATATTGAATTAAATGATAGGCGACTCGGGTCATCATAGCGGTGGGATACTGCGTAAGGAAGAAATGGTTTATGGGAGAGAAAACCAATGCAAAAATGGAACCAATACATGAAAAATGCCAGAGAAATGGACATAAAACTACCAATGGAGATTTGAACAGTGGAATTCGACGCCGTTGACTACAATAATGGACTGAAATAATGGAAGAGGAGAAGGGAGAAGGGGAGGAGGAGCTGATCGAAAGTCAAGTAAAGTGGAGCGTATCTAGTAACTAATATTGAAGTGGGCTAGTGCTAGTGGCTTTTGATATTTTAAGAAAATTCACTATTAAGGACACTTGTCGGCATAAGGATGAGTCTGAATGTAACACAAAAATGAGTATTACACCAAATCATGTTTTGGCTTAATAAGTAGTATAGATTAGGAAACATATTTAATATTATAGCACCGACTTAACATGTAAGAGGGTGAAAATAGCTTCTTCCAAAACTTAGCAATTTGACAATACGATAAGTTTGTACCTCCAAATTAACACCAACACAAAACCCTTCAATCTCTTTCCCGAACTTGAGAAAGAACTTGTTCCCAACCTATACTGGTCGCACTCAAAGGTCCACTTAGAGTCCCATTTTGCATAACACATCCACACAAGCACAGTATTCAACGCTTCGAACCGGTCAAAGTGCGCGCCCCCAAGTCACGTGCATTATTTGCTTCACACGCCTCACGCGCGACTTAGTCACCAATTATTTCATGATACCGTGACTCACAGTACCACGTTCGTCGCGCTGCGACCACTTGAGCACCATTTCACCAAAAACATCAACCGTTGGCACAACCGGAGCGACGGGGTCAAGGGCATAGGCCTTGGCCAACCCCCATGGGGTCGGTCTTGGCCTCCTCCAAGGCCACGGGGTCAGCCTCGGCCTCCATGGGGGGTCGGCCTCGGCCTCCATGGGGGGTCGGCCTCGGCCTCCGTGGGGTGTTGGCCTTGGCCTTTCCCCCCCGGTTGTTCACTCTTCGTGTAAAGTCCCTTTCGCGCTTTGATGGCTTCATACACTTCGTATGTGACCTTTGGCACCTTGTTCATCACGTGGGTACATTTCACATCGACATGCTTGTCACAATCCAACTTTTGAATTTGTCATTACCCATTAAAACACCTTTCGTCGGCGAGCCCGAAGTTCACCCAAAGGGGGAGTGGCCTTGGCCTCCCTTCACGGGAGTTAGCCATCCCCTAGGGTCGGCCTCGGCCTTCCCAAGGGGTCTGCCTCGGTCTCACCAAGGGGTAGGCCTCGGCCTCCGCAGGGGTGGTGGCCTTGGCCTATGGCCTCCCCTCCCGCGCGCACTTGTTTTCTCTAATCTTTGCACCTCCGCGATGTTTACAGACATTCCTTCACCAACCTCGCGACGTCCGTCATGCACCAACCTTACGACATCGGTCGTGCACAAATCTCACGACATCCGTCGTGCATCAACCTCGCGACGTCCGTCGTGCATGAACTTCGCGTCGTCCGTCGTGCATCAACCTCGCGACGTCTGTCGTCCATCAACCTCGCAACGTCCTTCGTGCATCAACCTCGCAGCGTCCATCGTACATCAACCTCGCGACGTCTGTCGTCTGCAATCGCGCACCACTTCTGCGATTCCCTTCGCCCAAAGTCGCGCACTACCATTGAATGACCCGCCACTGACGACCGCGTACCATCACTTCTAACTTTGTCATTACTACATGTTGCATTCATCATCTTGTTATGAGAGGTACACTTAGCTCAAATCCCATCTTCGGGACACCCGAGGCTTGCCCGTGCGCCGTCCCCACGACGTTCGTCACCTCGCACAAACGCCATTCTTATGACATGTTCCCCTGCACCAAGTATTGTCTCCGCGACGATCGTCGCTGTGCCCATGCGCCACTTTCATAACATGTGCCCCCGCACCAAGTATATGCTCCGCAACCTTCGTCGCTGCGCCCATGCACCATTCTCATAACATGTGCCCCGGCACCAAGTATTGTCTCTATGACGTTCGTCGCCGCGCCCATGCGCCATTCTCATGACATGTGCCCCGGCACCAAGTATTGTCTCCGCGACGTTCGTTACCACGCCCATGCGCCATTCTTATGACATGTGCCCCGGCACCAAGTATTGTCTCCGCGACGTTTGTCGCCGCACCCATGCGCCATCTTCACGATACGTGCCCCGGCACCAAGTATTGTCTCCGCGACGTTCGTCGCCGCACCCATGCGCCAACTTCATGATACGTGCCCCCGGCACCAAGTATAGTCTCCGCGACGTTCGTCGCCGCACCCATGCGCCATCTTCATGATACGTGCCCCCGGCACCAAGTATTGCTTCGCGACGTTCGTCGCCGCACCACTTTCATAACACGTGCCCCGGCACCCAGTATGGCTTCCCGACGTTCGTCGCCACACCACCTTCATAACACGTGCCTCGGTACCAAGTATTGCTCTGCGACGTTCATCGCCGCGCCTGTGTGCCATTCTCATGATACGTGCCCTCGGCACCAAGTGTTATCTTCGCGACGCTCGTCGCCGCACCCATGCGCCACTCCATGACATGTGTCCCGGCACCAAGTATTGTCTTCGCGACGTTCATCGTCGTACCCGTGCGAGATCTCCATCACATGTGCCCCCGGCACCTTACTCACTATGCCGCGCCCATGCGCCGCGCCACTAACACAGTCGTGCCCCTTGGCTCTTTGTCACACTACCATGCTCCCTGCATCAGTCCATCCTTTCACCACACCATACACACCTTGCCTTGGTCGTGGAACATGCTTTGACCCACTCTCCGAAGTGTGCAGCATCATGCGGGGATAGGCGACTCCTCCGGGACACTATCTCTGCCAGAGAGCTCTTCAACTCCCCTTCCGCCAGGTAGACAGCTCCTCTGGGATGCTACCTTGACGCCCTCTGAGTGCTCCTGCACAAGGACTCACCGCAGCGATAGGTGACTCTTCCGGGACACTATCTTCGCCAGGGAGCTCTTCAACTCCTCTTCTGCCAGGAAGACGGCTCCTCCGGGATGCTATCTCGGCCAATCGGGTAGACGGCTCCTCCGGGATACTACCTTGACTCGCTCCGAGTGCTCTGGCACAAGGACTCACCTCGGGGATAGGCGACTCCTCCGGGACACTATCTCTGCCAGGGAGCTCTTCAACTCCCCTTCCGCCAGGTTGACGGCTCCTCCGGGATGCTACCTTGGCCTATGGAATAGGCGACTCCTCCGGGACACTATCTCCGTCAGGGAGCTCTTCAACTCCCCTTCCGCCAGGTAGACGGCTCCTCCGGGATGCTACCTAGCCCGTCAGGCAGACGGCTCCTCTGGGATGCTACATTGACGCGCTCTGAGTTCTCCGGCACAAGGACTCACCCGCGGGATAGGCAACTCCTCTGGGACACTATCTTCGCCAGGGTGTCTTCGTGATTGGCCTACGTGCTCCGGTACTAGGGGCTTGCGTCGGCACCCCTATGGACTATGACCCCCAGGTCACTCCGAGACGGGAGGAGGTCTTCGGAGGGCATCGCGCCTAGTCTGCCAGGCAGTTGGGCGTTGGGCCTTCCCCACCACTGCCAGGCCTATGGGACTCTGCAATGGCTTGGATTGGAACCTAAATCAAGGGGGTTCTCTGGCCACACCGACGCTGTGGGAGCCAGTCTTTCCAGACAGACAGAGCGACGCTGTGTGGGTCAAGATGGGTGAATATGCAATTCGACAGTCCGTGGAGCACCGGCAACTGTGGACCCCTCGGTGACGTGTCACTCCCGGGGAGCACCACGTGTCGCGTGATGACATCATCATCTCAACTTCTATAAATAGAGATCTTGAGAATTCATTTTGGACGGTTGGACATTTTCAGAACACTTTCACTTTCTCACTCTAGAATCCTAGAGAGAGAAACATACAGGATCCTGACTTTGGACCTAAGCATCGGACTGTGACTGTCGTCGTGCATTCACCCTGCGCCATCGCCGTTCGCAGTACTGCCACCCTCAAGCTCTTTCTGGGAAGCCCTTGGTCTCTGCTCTTGCTCCGCCCTTGCTGTGTCCCACATCATCACACTTGGCATCTGACTCGGACTGCATTCCTTGTGGCACCTCCACATCTACTGCGAACCCACTTTCCTTGGCATCATTTTGGCGACTCTGCTGGGGAGGTGAGCATCATAGTGCAGTTCATCCGGTTCCCGACACATCCAAGCAACCATGCACCAGCAACGCAAGGCTACCAGGACTACCAGTCATAGCCTCAACCCAGCCATCCAAGAGGCCGTCATTTTCTAGACTTAGAAAATTTTCAAGCTACATACTCTTGCCCAAGCATACTGACACCATCCTTGATACCATCACCCACTACCTTGGGGGCTTCACCCCTTCCCAACCCCTTTAGCCTCACATCCCATACCGACTTGGTGCATGGTGCGTGGGGTGGCTCGAGCCACGTTACTAAGTCTCAAATCTGTCAGTTGGCCCCCCCAGGTCTCGTGACCGCCTCTTCCAGGTATGCATGCAACACGCCTCACCAACCTTACCCTACCTCCGTCATTCAGTCGGTCATTGATGCCAGCCCATCACCCTGAGTCTCCCATCTCGCTTATCTCAACCTCTCGTGCTTGCGGTCACATGACCACCCTTTATCAAGAAAAAAAAATTTCTTCACACTTAGAAAAATTTTCATTTTTTTTGCAACCGGTCATCGATGTCACCCTCAGCGGTCTCCCTCGGTACCCTTGTCCGAGCTCAACACTTAGAAAAATTTTGTTACAAAATTTTTTTCACACCCCTTCTCCTTAGGCTTCGTCCAACTCTTGAAAAATTTCTTAACACTTAGAAAATTTTCTCACCCCCTTCGCACTCCTTCCTCTCACTCGGCATGCTCGCGGTCGGGTCGCCACCTCTCACCCTTGTTCTACACTTAGAAAATTTTTCAAAATTTTCATCTCCCATCCCACCAACCCCCTCATTCTCCCTCTAACATTTTCCTCCCCTCACTCCCACTATCCCGCTCTTCCCTCTCTCTTTATGAACTTTGTGAAAACTTCTCTTGAGGGCTACCTCTTTAGGGTTGTCAAAAAAAATCAATTTGAATTTCAAATTCAAATGAAGTTGGGCAGACCCACCCGCAAAAGCCCGCCCGACCCGCCCGCTCCACCTTTCTTTTCTTCTTAAAACACTGGATCACCCATTACCCCACCCGAACCTAAAATCTAACCCTAAATTTCTACCCCTTTCTCTTCTCCTTCTTTGCACCGCCAACCCCCCTCGGCCTCAGCCGGCAGCCTCCACGGCCCACCCCCGCCGGCGACCATCCCCTCATCCCTCCGACAGCCTCGACCTCTCCCCCTTCCTCCTCTCTCCCCGCCAAGCACGCCGCAGCGCTACTGCCCCCTTTTTTCCCTTCCCCTTTCCCCTTCCTTCTTCCCCCACCCCGTCGGCCTCGGCCTCCCTACCCTCTCGCCATGGCCCACTCCCCCCTTGGCCTCGACCTTCACCCCCTCCCCCGCCTTCTCTTCCCTTCCCCCTCCCCTTCCCCCTCGCCCATCACACCGCCCACGCCTTGGTCGGCCTCGGCCTCGCGGCCTTGGTCGGCCGGCCTTGGCCCTTTATTCCCATAGCCTCTCCCCTTTACTCCATGGCCATCCTCCATGCCACCCTTTTTGGCCTTCCCCAAGCCATGGCCACCACCTTCACCCACCTTCAACCTTCATCTTCTTTCCTTCACCCGCGGCAACCTTCAACAATAACGCATGACTATCCTCCAAGCCCACTTCGGCCTCCATCAACAAGGCCACTCTTTGGACTCATACTGTGCCCTAGTCCATCTTGCCACCTTCAACCTTCCCACAATCATCCAACGACCGAACACCGACAACCGTGGCCAACACTTAAATTTTTTTTTACAACATTGACCGCCGTGCATCGCCCATTGCCCGGGCACCGACTCCGGGAGCCCTCTTACCATCTCCGTGACCCCTATCACCATCGACTGGGCACTGCCTCCGCGACCCCCATAGCTCGAGCCCCGATGCCCGTCGTGGACTGCCCCAGCATCATGACGCCTAATCGCGCCTTACCGCGCCCCTCATGACGATGTCACCCGACATCATGTACCTGGTAGGTGGTGCACGAGGTAGCTCGAACCATTTACCCTGTCCCCGTCGCCCGGACATCATCTCTGTGACGCCCGTACCCGGACTTCATCTCTGCGATGCCCGTCGCCCGGACGTCACCTCGTACATCACCTCCGTGACGCCCGTCACCCAGACTTCATCTCCGTGATGCCCGTCGCCTGGACGTCACCTCGTACATCACCTCCGTGACGCCCGTCGCCCGGACATCATCTCTGCGACCCCTGTCACGCGGACATCGTCTCCGTAACCCCCGTCACCCGAACATTGTCTCCGCGACGCCCGTCGCCCAGACGTCCCCTCCGCGACCCAGTCGCCCGGACATCATCTCTGCGATGCCGTTGCCCAGACATCATCTCCACGACACCCGTCGCTTGGACATCGTCACTCCACGATGCCCATCGGCCGAACGTCACTCCATGATGCCCATCGCCCAGATGTCCCTTCTGTGACCCTCGTCGCCCGGACATCATCTTCGCGATGCCCGTCGCCCGGGCGCCATCTTCACGACCCCGTCGCCAGAGCAAGTGCACCGTCTCCGTGACTCTTGTCACCCATCACCCGTCACCCGGGTGACGTCTCTGCGACATTCGTCGTTCGTCGCCCGGGCGCCGTTTACATGCTCGTACCCCTGCATCCTCTTATCGTGCCTTTATCTCAACCCCCAAGCATTCCAAGCTTTTGCAGGTGGTGCACGAGGTGGCTAGAGCCACCTACTCATCATCATCATCATCATCATCATCATCATCATCATCATGCTTTGACGACCTCAACAACTCGCCGGCCACACAACATCAAAATCTTGCTAAGTGTTTATGCGTGCGGTGCCTGCTCGGGTTACCCCTCCGCGCACACCACACGCAGGGGGCTTATGTTCCCAACCTATTCTGGTCGCACTGAAAGGTCCACTTGGAGTCCCAGTTTGCATGTCACGTCCGTACAAGCACAGTATTCAACGCTTCAAACCGGTCAAAGTGCGCGCACCCAAGTCACGTGCATTCTTTGCTTCACACGCCTCACGCGCGACTTTCACCAAAAACATCGACCGTTGGTGCAACCAGAGCAACGGGGTCAAGGGAGTAGGCCTTGTCCAAACCCATGGGGTCTGCCTCGACCTCCCCCAGGGCCATGGGGTCAGCCTCGACCTCCATGGGGGGTTGGCCTCGGCCTCCATAGGGGGTCAGCCTCGGCCTCCATGGGGTGTTGGCCATGGCCTTTCCCCCCGGTTGTTCACTCTTCGCGCAAAGTCACTTTCGTGCTTTGATCACTTCATACACTTCATGTAATACCCCGAACCTAGGTTTGAACATTTTAGTAAAATTTTAGCAGCTTTACTTATTAATTATTCTTATTTAGCGGCAAATTTTACAAGTAAAAATATTTTTGTTTTTAACGACGATTGACATGAACAATCTGATCGTCAATTAATGATAGTGAGGGAAATAACTTAAGAATTATTTTTAAATTATGATTTAGTATATAATTATCAGTTTTGGTTATTTAAATATGGCAAATGGGGTGATTTATGGAGAAAGTGTGGCATTTTAAAATGAAAAAAAAAAGAGAGAGAAGGGAGAGATTAGAGAAAATTGAGATATATATATGTGTGTGTGTGTGGAATAAGATAAAAGGAGTCAAAAAATAAAGGAGAAAAGAATAAAAAATAAATAAAAGGATCTGAAAGAGAAGATGGGCAGGGAGAGAAAGAGAAATGGCAGCCGGCCCTAGAGCGGCGGCGCCGTTTCCACCACGGAGCAACCCCACTGCCTGTAAAATCTTCGGCCACCGGCGATCAACTCGGCCGCGTCTTCACCGAACTGCCCCTTCATCGAGCCTCCGCGACCATCGTGACGAAGCCACCGCATCGCAGCCCTTGCGCCGCGGCCAGGTTACTGCTATCACCGCAAGCCATTGTGAGATCGCTGTCGCCGACAGCCCAAAGCGCCGGCCAACTCCATCACCGACGATGAATTTCGGCGTGCCTCGAACAAGCGCCGCTACCCAACACTGCCAAGCAACCAAACAGCCGTGCAATCGCCATCGCCGGCCACACCCAATTATCAGAGATCAACTCCGAGCAGTCGCCTTCACCGGAAGCTCCGTCCGATGCCTACGTGCACCCCAACGGCACCAAATGCCGTAAACTGTACCTGCCCAATACGATTTGCACAGCACCGCCACCGTCCATTCCGTAAGGCTTCGTCACCGTCATGCCGTACCCAACGCACCGCGTCGCTGCTACCACCGCGGGACTCACCACCGGCCTTCCTTCACCGAGCCTCCGCGACCACCGCACCGCAGCCATCGCACCGCTGCCAAGGCACCGTTACCACTACAAGCTGTTGTGCGATTGCTGTCGCCGGCAGCCCAAATCGCCAGCCAATGTTTTTTTCCTATATCACGGCAGCTCATCACCTGTAATGAACTCCGGCGCCGCCACAGATCTGGACAGTTTCCATGTCGCCGGAACCATGCCGATTGTCGTCGCCGCTGGGATCTATGACCATGGCAAAAGAAAGAAACAAAAAAAAAATTGGTTTTGTGGAATTGTTTGTGAACCAGGGTTTGGTGATGTTGATTTTGGTTTGGTGGGCAGTGGTGGCCTAACAGCGATGGTTGCATTGATTTTAGTCGGGTTATGTATGTGCAACGGTGGGTGTCCAGTACCTGTGTTTGAGAGTTGTGCTGATTTTGGTGACTGAGCAGTGGTGGTGATTTAGCCAGAGTGATGGCGGTGGATGAAATAAAATAAATTAGGTGGGTTTATGTGTGCAACGGTGGGTGTATGGTGCGTGTATTTAGGCATGTTTGTAAGGGTAGCTATAGGGGTGGCTATTGTTGGCCGATGGTGTGTAATAAGATATGAATAGGGATGTTGTGTGTGCATGATAGCACGTGTTGGATGTGTATTGGTATAATGTGTGGTGCAGATACTGTATCAGTTGGGTGTTTGTGGGTCGACGGGTGTGTGTACGGTGGGTGCATGTGCATGCTTGTATGTGCATGAATGTGAACTGTGTATAATGTGTACATACAGAGTGCGTCTGTATGTAACAAGGTACGATATGTTGGTGTTTGTGTAATGTGGAGTGTGGTGTGGTGCTGATTTTGGGGGTTGGATCGTAAAGACAATAGTGGTGGACCGGTTGATTTGGGTGTGGGATTGTTGAAAGGTGGCACCTGTGGTGGCAGATTGGTTATGGGATCTAGCAACCGGTATATTGGGTTTGATGATACTGACTATGAAACAGGGTTTGGTAGTGTAGTTGCGATATTGGTCTGGTTCAGGTTGTGGTTTAATGACGGTGCTGTGTCTATTGTGCATACAAGGTGCATGCTCCGTGGTTGATGCTGGGCAATAGTGTGTAACAGGGGGTGTTTGTAGGGCATTGTTGTGTAGGTGTATTTTGCGAGAGGAGCGTGGTTGTGTACGTTGAGGTATGGGTGAGTATGTACAGGTGAAGGGTATATGGTTGTACAAACATTGTGCATAAAGAAGGATTAGTAGTGGGTATATGTGTAGAATGGTTGTGTACACTGTTCATATGGTGGTACTGTGCATGCGTGAGATATGCATGTGTATGTGCGTAGTGGGCGGTGTAGATGCTGTATGTTATTAATGTTTGTGGGTGAACGGGAGTGTGCATAATGTAGGGGTTCAGTGCATGTGATTAGGCAAGTGTGAAGGTTGCTTGGTGGTTGCTAAAACGGGTGAATTAAGGGATGTTCGGCAACGGTGATTAGATGCCAAGAATGACGTGGTAAACTAGGCATGATATGGGATGGGTATGTAAAGGTCAGGCAGTTGACTGCGCCATCGAATTTGCTTGAAGACATGTTCAACAGGAATGTTCTGTCGAGACTGACGATACTTCGGGTTGTCGTAAAGCTGAGAACACGGAGATAAAAAGAAGGGCATTGAAAGTACTTCGAATCAGGTGTGGTTGCAGTTGCGGCGTCTGAATTGTTTAAGAAAATATCCAACAGGAATTCTGCATTTTCATCAATGATACCCTTCGGTTCTAATGAAGTCGGGGCTATGGAGATGAAAGGAATCGCATTAACGGTTTTATTGGTCAAAGGTAACAACTGATCATCGCACTAGATTTTGGATCGAGGAAATGTGTCAGCGACAAGTAAGTGACCCTTGATTCAACTAGTATTTTTATATGCAACGTATATGTTTATCTACTGTTAAAAATGTGTTGCTTATCAGAATTGACCGTTTTAAGTATGTTTAGCCGCTCTGGCTTAATTTGTCGAAAAACTTTTCGTGATTTATTTCTCGTTAAAAACTGGACCAGCATGTAACTGATGGTTTGCTTAGAGAATGCAAAGAAACTCAGATTTGAAATATTTTGGCAATTGACGTATTTGCGAATATGGAACATGTTGAAAGCCATCGAAAATGGTTGTGTTTACAATGAACCAAAAGGTTGTATGTTTGTTTATTCGATTGCTGTGCCCCATATCCACGGGGGAAAGTTGGATTTCGGGCCATGGTCAACGGGGCTTGTACGTTGATGCACAGTACTGTGGCTGGTGGTGCGCCCTTGCGTCCACATGATTATTTTATCCCGGGTGTAGGAGGGATTTCGGGCCCTAGTCAGGGGGGCTCGTATGCTGACCGCAGCATATCGTTTGAAACTAATGTGGGATGGAACCGTTTGTCTTGGGGTTTTTGTGTTAATGACTTTATGCCTTAGTTTTGTTCCATGTTCTTTATTTGGTTTAAACAGATGGTTTCTTATTCTATGATTTTAGATTTCTTAATGTTGCTATAATATAAAGCGAGTTATTTTTTTTGCATGCTATGGTCCACCTAGTTGAATCATTGTTTACTTACTGAGCACGTGGAAGCTCATCCCTTACTTATCATTTCAGGTTGAAAGTAAGGCGATGGTGAGGAGCATAGGAAGAGACAATTTGGTGCGGAACTTCAGACACTGTATGGAATGAGTCGCTGAATATTTAGGTTGTTGGTTTAGTTTTAGCCGTTGATAAATCAGAGTTATAATGAGTTTTAGCATAAGTACAGTATTCAAATAGAAATATGAAAATGTAATTAAAGTTTGTAGACGTTTTAATTTACGCTGCAGCATATATTGGATTTTAGCGAGTAAGGCCTGGCAGAGCGTTTGGTTGGAGCCCATTGGGTCTGCGGCCGGTCACGTGCCTAGCTCACGGGCCCTGCCTGTGGGTTCGGGTCGTGACATACACTCAGCTCAAATCCCATCTTCGGGACACCTGATTCGTGCCCGTCTGCCGTCTCCGTGATGTTTGTCGCCGCTCCCATGGGCCATTCTTATGACATGTGCCCCGGCACCAAGTATTGTCTCTGCGACGTTCGTCGCCATGCCCATGCGCCACTTTTATAACATGTGCCCCGGCACCAAGTATATCTCCGCGACCTTCGTCGTCACGCCCATACGCAATTCTCAGAACATGTGCCCCGGCACCAAGTATTGTCTCCGCGACGTTCATCGCCGCACCCATCTGCCATCTTCATGATACGTGCCCCCGGCACCAAGTATATGCTCCGCGACCTTCGTCGTCGCGCCCATGCACAATTCTCATAACATGTGCCCCGACACCAAGTATTGTCTTCGCGACATTCGTCGCCATGCCCATGCGCCACTTTCATACCATGTGCCCCGGCACCAAGTATATGCTCCGCAACCTTCGTCGTCGCGCCCATGCGCAATTCTCATAACATGTGCCCCAGCACCAAGTATTGTCTTCGCGACAATCGTCGCCATGCCCATGCGCCACTTTCATACCATGTGCCCCGGCACCAAGTATATGCTCCGCGACCTTCGTCGTCGCGCCCATGAGCAATTCTCATAACATGTGCCCCGGCACCAAGTATTGTCTCCGAGACGTTCGTCGCCGCGCCCATGCGCCATTCTTATGACATGTGCCCCTGCACCAAGTATTGTCTCCGCTAAGTTCGTCACCGCACCCATGCGCCTTCTTCATGATACGTGCCCCCTGCACCAAGTATTGTCTCCATGACGTTCATCGCCGCACCCATCCGCCATCTTCATGATACGTGCCCCCAGCACCAAGTATTGCTTCGCGACGTTCGTCATCGCACCACTTTCATAACACGGGCCCCGGCACCAAGTATGGCTTCGCGACGTTTGTCGCCGCACCATTTTCATAACATGTGCCCCGACACCAAGTATTGCTCCACGACGTTCGTCGCCGCGCTCGTGCACCATTCTTATGATATGTGCCCCCGGCACCAAGTGTTGTTTCCGCGACGCTCGTCGATGCGCCCCTGCGCCACTTCCATGACTTGTGCCCCGGCACTAATTATTGTCTCCGCGACGTTCATCGCCGTGCCCGTGCACCATCTCCTTCACATGTGCCCCCGGCACCTTACTCACTCCGTCGCGCCCATGCGCCGCACCACTAACACAGTCGTGCCCCTTGGCTCTCTATCACACTACCATGCTCCTTGCATCGGTCCATCCTTTCACCATACCATGCGCACCTTGCCTTGGTCGTGGAACATGCTTGGACCCACTCTCCGGAGTGTGCAATATCATGCGGGGATAGGCTACTCTTCCGGGACACTATCTCTGCCAGAGAGCTCTTCAACTCCCCTTCCGCCAGGTAGACGGCTCCTCCGGGATCCTACCTCGGCCAGGAGGGTAGACGGCTCTTTCGGGATGCTACCTTGACGCGCTCCGAGTGCTCCGGCACAAGGACTCACTGCGGGGATAGGCGACTCCTCTGGGACACTATCTTTGCCAGGGAGCTCTTCAACTCCCCCTCTGCTAGGTAGATGGCTCCTCGGGGATGCTACCTCGGCCAGTCGGGTAGACGGCTCCTCCGGGCTGCTACCTTGACTCGCTCTGAGTGCTCCGGCACAAGGAATCACCCGGGGATAGGCGACTCCTCTAGGACACTATCTCCGCCAAGGAGCTCTTTAACTCCCCTTCCGCCATGTAGACGACTCCTATGGGATGCTACCTCGGCCGGCCAGGTAGATGGCTCCTCCGGGATGCTACCTTGACGCGCTCTGAGTGCTCCGGTACAAGGACTCACCCGCGGGATAGGCAACTCCTCCGGGACACTATCTCCGCCAAGGTGTCTTCGTGACTGGCCTACGTGCTTCGTCACTAGGGGCTTACGTTAGCACCCCTATGGACTATGACCCCTGGGTTAATACGAGATGGGAGCAGGTCTTCGAAGGGCATCGCGCCTAGTTCCCCTGGCAGTTGGGCGTCGGGCCTTCCCCACCACTGCCAGGCATGTGGGACTCTGCAAGGGCTTGGATTGGAGGCTAGATCAAGGGGGTTCTCTGGCCACACCGACGCTGTGGGAGCCAGCCTTTTCAGACAGACAGAGCGACGCTGTGGGGGGCAGGCCGGGTGAATATGCAATTCGACAATCCGTGGAGCACCAGTAGCTGTGGACCCCTCGGTGACGTGTCACTCCCGGGGAGCGCCACGTGTCGCGTGATGACATCATCATCTCAACTTCTATAAATAGAGGTCTTGATAATTTATTTTGGACGGCTGGACATTTTTAGAACACTTTCACTTTCTCACTCTAGAATCCTAGAGAGAAACATACAAGACCCTGACTTTGGACCTAAGCATCGGACTGTAATTGTCGTCGTGTATTCACCCTGCACCATCGCTCTTCGCAGCACTGCCACCCTCAAGCTCTGTCTGGGAAGCCCTTGGTCTCTGCCTTTGCTCTGCCCTTGCTGTGTCCCACATCATCACACTTGGCATCTAACTCAGACGGCATTCTTTGTGGCACCTCCACGTCGACTGCGAACCCACTTTCCTTGGCATCAGAACTCAGATGACATCAAATCAACCTTGTACAATTCATCTCATGACTTGGCTTCCTTTCCACTATTACTAATTGAAACCCAAATATTAAAAAAAACACACACAAACACACAATTAAAAGTTTGAGAAATGGTTTGTTTTGTACCGTGGTATGCCGAAGATTAACAGAGTTTCAACTTACACATATAGATAAATTTCAATGTGAATCCTGTCTGTACTCAAATCTCATGATAAACTCCAATTTAAGCAAGCCCATGTTAAAAACTTTCTATTTAAGACCAATCTTTAAGACCCAGATTGATAAAACAACTCAATAAAATGATAATAAGACTAACCGATATGCCTTCGAATATAATAAATCCTCACTACTGGATCGTATTGAGGGCAACAAAATTAAAAGCTAGGGCACGCGCCCAACATGACCGTGAAGCAAATGGGGAGTAGGTGAATAATACACACCCCAACAAACAAATCCCTTCTGTAAAACTTCAATTCAATCAGTCAAGTTTTTGTTTCAAATTTAATCGGTACGATTCATCAATCCCAATATAGAGAAGGAAGATTAAAATAATCCGCAACATTTTTGCCTTTCGGTTTTGAGCAAGGTGAGTAATGACCTTCAAAGTCAAAATACTCGAGTGCCGTCACCAGTGTTCATTAATGCCGCGGCGAGCACTGCTGATCACCCAAACACCACGCCGCTGCGAGCAATGCCAATCAATGTCGCCGCAAACACCACTAGTTGCCCAAACACCACCAGTCTCACAAATTATCGGTAATGCAAGAAACCCACCACTGTCGGCATCACGACAACCCGCATCGCTATCCATCCATGATTCCCAAGCGCCACCATACGTCCATCAGCCATCAATTGCCACCAATCTCACAAATCGCACCACCATGAACCTCCTCACCCACGGCCATCAATGACCTCCATCTTCAATGACCCCAGGCTATTGAGATAAAATGTGAACGGATTCGATTTTCTATAATTGTAGATTGTGAGTTGTTAAGGGAGAAGGGGAAATGCAGATAAGCGAAATGGAAAGAAAAACAGAGAAGGGGAAGGAAAAGAGCAGTTACGTTACGTGAAACGTGGGGTCTCTGTGGTAACAAAAGGTTTGTGGAGAGTGAGAAGTGTTATTTTACACTTTTATTCTGAGAAATGGACACGTGTCATTATCCGAATTAATTTTATTTTTACACTAAAAAATTTTTATACCAAAAATAAAAAAGTTATTCCCCTAAAATAGTAGTAGTAGTATAATAAATAAATAAATAAATAAGCGTGCAAAGTTAAACGGGATGAAAGGGAGATAATACGGTCTATACATACACGAAAACAAACATCCGACAAGATATCCCCACCCGTCGCTTCTTCCCGTAGCCCCCATACATTTCCGTTCCACCAGGCCTCTCCCTACATGTTCACCCCCTCCTACCCCCTCTCCCTGATCTCTCCGTCTCCCTGCAACCAAACATCCCCTCAGTAACCCCAAAAGAGAAAAGGAAAAAAAAATGAGAGAAATCCTGCACATACAGGGCGGGCAGTGCGGCAACCAGATCGGGGCCAAGTTCTGGGAGGTCATTTGCGACGAGCACGGCATCGACCACACCGGCAATTACTGCGGCGACTCCGACCTCCAGCTCGAGCGCATTAATGTCTACTACAACGAGGCCAGCGGTGGTAGGTACGTCCCACGGGCTGTTCTCATGGACCTGGAGCCCGGCACCATGGACTCGGTCCGATCCGGGCCTTTCGGGCAGATCTTCCGGCCCGACAATTTCGTCTTCGGGCAGTCGGGGGCCGGCAACAACTGGGCCAAAGGCCATTACACCGAGGGCGCCGAGCTGATCGACGCCGTGCTCGATGTCGTCAGGAAGGAGGCTGAGAACTGCGATTGCCTGCAGGGTAACTTCTTTTTTGACGAAGCATACGTATAAGACACATAGTTTGTGTAGTTACTAGTTATTTTGATTAGTTTTCGTTATCCATTTCGGTTTTGTTGTTTTCTGTTACATGAGTTGAAGGCCATTTGCAGAATTTTTTGTTTGTTGTAGTGATGGAATGTCATGTTATTTGCTTCAATTGGATCTGCATTTTTTTCCCTATAATTTGTGTTTCTATATTTTCAGATGTTTTCGTTGGGATTTCTTAACATGTCTCAACTGCTGTTTGTTTCCTTGGTGATTATTGTATTGACTATATGTTAGAAACACATTCTGGTTGCAATTCAGAAACACACGCACCCCCCCCCCCCCCCTCCCCGCACCCCCCACAAACACAGAGTATGTGATGAGATCTGGTTTGTCCTGATTTCTGCTATTAAATTATGTTATCTTTGTGGTTTTTGTTGTTTACGGTGTGGTGTTTATGTAGTATAGACTAAATCAATAATGGCTTATTGCTCATTTCAGTAAATCGTTAATGGTTCATTTGCCATTTTACATATGGAAACATTTTTATCTCCTAATTTTATGTTTAGTGAGGTGAATGAATATTACAGTGGTTTCCTATGCTTGGATCTGCATGGAATGGATTATAGTATACTAACTTTCTCGGTCACTATGAACTACGTCTTTTAATAATGTAGAATTTTGATACGTTAAGTTTTTTGTTTGGATTTGGTAATTTCTATTAATTGCTGCTTGTTTCTTTCGTGAATACTGTCTCATGTCAGACTGCTTATTTTCCTTTTTCCAAAAATCTTACATGAAAATAAGATTATGTCTTGTCATCAAGTTGCAGAGTTGGGATTTAGTCGCTTTTTGCAGTGTGCAAATTTATTGAATTTCTTTTGGATTGCTTATTCTCAATATCAGTTGATTTGTCTTTTTGCTGGTATCATGATATTATTACATCCTTGAGTCTGAGGCTTTGGGGTACGTGTCATGTGCCTCATAACCCTTCATATCCTGGATTTCCAAATTTTTAGTTTGAGGCAATGCGGCAACTTTGTTTTGGAAGAAATCTAATCAACAACCTTGGTTTATCTTTCTAAAAGGTTCTGTCAAATGAAAATGTTGGGTTTTTTTTTTTTGCACAAATACGAACATATGGACAATGAAGAGGACATATTTCCTGGAAAAGATTGCTCTGAAGAATGAATATGGCATTAATGCTTCTAAAGGGGCTTTTACCTATTTAAAGTTATAGCTAAAAGGAGGAACAAAAATCTTTTATATGAATATTTCTCTCTCTAAGCGTACATGTGTCTCAGTTGCTTAGTGCACTCGTACATTACTTTTGTGGATTAAAAGCTGCCAAGTCCCTCTGTTTTTACGAGCTGTTCATTTCGTGGCAGGATTCCAAGTTTGTCATTCTTTGGGTGGAGGAACTGGATCTGGTATGGGTACCCTTCTCATTTCCAAGATCAGGGAGGAGTATCCCGATCGCATGATGTTGACATTTTCAGTCTTTCCTTCTCCAAAAGTATCTGACACTGTGGTTGAGCCTTACAATGCTACCCTTTCTGTTCACCAACTAGTTGAGAATGCTGATGAGTGTATGGTTTTGGATAATGAAGCTTTATATGACATCAGCTTCAGAACTCTCAAGCTTGCTACACCCACTTGTGAGTGTTTTGTTTTCTTTTTCTCAATTTTGAGAACGCGGGACTTGCATGGTTGAATTTTCTTTAAAGGCCATCAGTTACACAACACTGGAGTTTCCTTTTATGTGGTGTTTATGGAGTAGGGGAACAGTTTATGTAGCTTATATGCCAACTGGATCCTTGTACCTCCAAGAGATTACAAATACCAACAATGCATAATGTGTTGAACTGTGAATATGCGAGGTTGACAAATCCTTCAATGGATCCTTATAATGGAAATGGGAATTATCTCATCCAACTCTGGAGTGTTTGCTAATGAGCCTATCTCATCCAACTCTGGGATGTGATTGCTTGCAGACCTACGTAATTATTGTTTGTTAGTTTAGACTAAATTGCATGGCCCACTGTCTAGAAGCGACGATGACAACTATGATGAACCAAAGTTCAATAAATGTTTTAAGACTGCCTGCGCTAGACAAGAATAACCTGCTTTCGCTTTGTTTCAGTTGGTGATTTGAACCACCTAATCTCTGCTACCATGAGCGGGGTCACTTGCTGTCTTCGATTCCCTGGACAATTGAACTCTGACCTTCGGAAACTTGCAGTCAACCTTATTCCATTTCCACGCCTCCACTTTTTCATGGTTGGTTTTGCACCGTTAACTTCAAGAGGCTCCCAGCAGTATCGTGCCCTGACAGTTCCAGAATTGACCCAGCAGATGTGGGATGCAAAGAACATGATGTGTGCTGCCGACCCACGTCATGGCCGCTACTTAACTGCTTCAGCTATGTTCCGTGGTAAGATGAGCACTAAAGAAGTTGATGAACAGATGATTAATGTCCAGAACAAGAACTCGTCATACTTTGTTGAATGGATACCCAATAATGTGAAGTCCAGTGTGTGCGACATTCCTCCAAAGGGTCTGAAGATGGCATCTACATTTATTGGGAATTCGACTTCCATTCAGGAGATGTTCAGGCGAGTAAGCGAACAATTTACTGCTATGTTTAGGCGGAAGGCTTTCTTGCATTGGTATACTGGTGAGGGGATGGATGAGATGGAGTTTACGGAGGCAGAGAGTAACATGAATGACCTCGTGGCAGAGTACCAGCAATATCAGGATGCGACTGCCGACGATGAAGAATATGAAGAGGAAGAAGAGGTCGCCACTTGAGGTCTCTTTGTAACATGTCGGTGTGAGAAACTTATATTGTCTGGTCGCTCTATTTTAAAGGGTATTTGTGATTGTATCATCATGAAGTTGAATAGATTGACGTAGTTACTATGTGTTGTATTGGGTTGTCAGTGCATCTGAGATGAGTGAGTTTTGACAACGCTCTTGGTATTCAATCTAAATTGTTGAATGTTTGTACTTAAACAGATTGATGTTTGGCAATGGAGCAATTGATTTTTTTGTTATCTTTTTTTTTTGTTTCGGCAAGGTTTTCCACTCTAAAGCATATTTCTGTTGATTGTTGAACAATTAGTCGATATAATGATCTATTGCTTCTTCCAATGGAATTAAGCTTTCTTTTCTTTCATCAAAATGCATTGCTTACAATTTTCCCTAACCTGCTCATGAGCTTCAGGATTCAGCTCGCAAGATGTTAGAGTTTTAAGCGTATATGTTTGTTACTCACTTTTATAAATAACAGAGTTGTAATTGACTTTGAATCTATTTTAGAGATTGCTTAGTTGTACATCACATCTTTTTTGACATTAAATTGATTTCTGCACAATCTTGGTTTTCCTTATAAATGTGTATCTTGCTTATTTTGTGTATTTATTACTTTATTATATGGCTAACACATATTTTAGGTACTTCACGAAATTAGATCCTACCTTCTACCCCATCACCAGCCTACAAAGGTACACAAATCAAACAAAATCGACCGCCGGCGAAGAGAAGGACCACCAACCGAGAACATGAACTGAATTCAAACTCTCTAACGGTGAGCAAAATCCGGCCTAGCCTAACCCATTCCACCAACCGCAACTAACCCATAGGCCGGGGGGCTGAGGAAGACCAACAGTCACCACCTAACGGCTAGTATAGGCCGGGGGGCTGAGGAAGACCAACAGTCACCACCTAACGGCTAGTATAGGCCGGATCTGCTGAACAGCCACCACCTAACGGCTAGTTTTTAAGAGAGAAATTTTAAGACAACCTTTATTGCCTCTCGGAGTATTGCAGCTACTATCCTCTTGTCTCAAGAGCTCATGCAGAACTATCATTAGGAGGATTTCAGGGCTCCTAGATGCGCCATGAAGGTGGATTTTATGAAGGCTTATGATTGATTACATCGGGATTTTCTCTTTGATGTGTTGGTTTGCTTTTGATCCCCCCCCCCCCCCAGGTTATTAGATGGATCAAAGTCTGTGTCTCTAGCACGAGCTATTAGATCATCATAAACGGAAAATCTAAGTGTTTTTTCGAGGTAGGTGAGGTATTAAGAAGGGGGATCCAATGTCCCCCTACCTATTTGTTATTTGCATGGATGTTCTAATAGGAATGTTGCAGAGGCTAGTAGTTGGTAGTCAGTTTCTCTACAAGTTGAGGTGCCCAAAGGATGGTATCTTCCAGCTTGCCTTTGCTGATGATCTCATGTTTTTTGTCGCGGTGACCTTCCTTCGATTCAGGTCTTGAAACATGGTCTCACTGTATTCCAACAGTTCTCAGGACTCGTTCCCAATCCTCATAAGAGCCATGTTTTTTTCTCTGGTATTGAGCCTACTACCAAGGCTTTGATCTCCTCTTACCTTGGATTTCTCAAGGGGGGAGCTCCCTATACGATATCTAGGAGTCCCTTTAATCTCCACTTGTTTACAGAAAGAGGACTATCAGCCTCTTTTGGACCCCATCGTGAAGAAGGTCAAGCATTAGACTTGCGATTACCTGTCGTATGCCGTAAGGTCCAATTGATTAGATCAGTCTTGTTCTCTATCCAGGTGTACTGAGCTTCAGTTTTATCCTTCCAAAGAGAATGATTCTAGAGATGGAGAGAATTTTTTGAGCTTTCCTTTGGAAGGTATGGGGCTTTGTACCACGGGAGCCAAGGTTGCTTGGGCTGATGTTTGTTTTCCCGAAAGAGAGGGTGGCCTGGGTACTAAGCAGATTGAGGTGTGGAACTTTGTTGCCATCTCTAGGCACATTTAGTCCATTATATCATTCAGGACGGATTCCCTCTAGCCAAGGTGGGTCAAGTCCAACATTCTGATAGAAAGGAGTTTTTGGGAAGTCTCTTGCCCTAGTGATTGCAGCTAGTCTTGGCAAAAGATCCTCATGGTTAGGGGTATGAATCGCTCTTTTTGGGGTATATAGTTGGGGATGGCAGTAAGATCTGTTTGTGGTTTGATTTGTAATACTCCAAAATTTTCTTTCATGTGTTAAAAAAATAGATTTCATTCGAATTTAAAGTTTTCATTCAAATTTAAAGTTTTAATTCCAAAATTCAAATGAAAACATGTTTTCGGTTGAATAAAAAAAATTCTAAAGTTTTCAGTCGATGAACATAACTTCGGTCGAGTGAATAGTACTTTTCAGTCGAATTAAAAGTAATTCGGTCGTGTTAAAACTATTTTGGGTCGAATTAAAGGTATTTTTGGTTGAATGCATCCGTTTTGCTTTGAATGAAAACTTATGTTGATTTGAGGAGGAATGGGGACTGAACGTTTCGGTCAGATTGAAGTAGTTTCGATCGAATGAAACCTTAAGATTGTGGTAAAGGCATTTTCACAGCTGAAGGATTTAGTCGAATGAAACTTATGTTTGCTTCGAATGAATAGTGTATTTTTACCTTCATATAGATAGCTTCTTTATTTTCTTTTTAGCCCTTTTGTTCTCGGTTCTTTGCTCCTTGCGCCGGAGAGAAAGAGAGAGAATAGGAGGCTTGGAAAGCTCCTTTGGCGCTAGAGTGGTGCTTTGATGTTTTCTTTTGTTCAAACGTTTGTTTCACATAAGGGTTTATATGTTTTTGCTGTGGGAAAAAGTATCTTTCGAAATCTGAATTTTATATTTCATCAAGTTTGTTCACCCATACTCGTTTGCATGTGAACTATTCAACTTTCGCTTTTGTTGAGAACATCATTTGCCCCTTTTTTTGTGCCTAATGATACACATCTTTTTATTCATACATTTGTGACCGTCAATTTAAGATTGACATTGACTATGTTGAGCAACTCTCAAAATGGAAAGGATCCTATGGACATATGTTTGTTATACTAGAGAGCCGAAGCCTCTTAGTACGCTTCGGTAGCACACGTTTGATGTTTGTATGTTTGGTTCGACATTTGGGTCTCATGACCATCATAGTCATCGCATGTTTGTAGATACCCTACATATAATTGAAATGTGTTTTGGGTTAAAGCTTAACTTTGTTACTTCAATATTTAATAGTAAGACATGTTTGGCCCATTTCATTTAATATTGTCCTTTGATTCTGCCAGTATTGCTTAACATTTTACTATTTGTTTACCTTATTGGGCTATTTGAGCTCACCCCGTTATCTTCTTATCTTGCCTTTGTCACATGTGAAGGGAGTGACAATTGATTCCTATGGCAACTTAGGGGCTATGAGACTTTTACTTTTGGTTTGATAAACTTATAGTGGTATTCTTTTGGAAACTTTTCCCATTTGGGGTAGTTCGATAGAATTGATTTTCTATAACTATTTGTCTGCTGCGATTAGAAAATATTTTGTAATAGAAATACTCAATGGAAGAATTTCTTAAGAATGGATAGCTTTTGTTTTATGGATATATATATATATATATATATATATATGTAGGTCCCTAAGTACACCTAGAGGGGGGGTGAATAGGTGTTTTACAACTTTGAGTATAAATTAAAAACGTGATTACAAAGTATTGACAAATGTAACGATATTAAATTCAACACAGAGATTTATACTGGTTCGGCTCCACCAGCCTACGTCTAGTCCCCGAGCACTCCACACAAGGGAGACCTACTCGAGCCTTTCACTAATCAATTAGCTTCGGGTGCTAGCTCAAACCGCAGTACAATTTCTGAAGTCCTTCGAAGGTTTTCGATAGTTTACAAATGAAAAGAGAATTATAATTTGGAATACAACAAACAAACTCCTTCTTGAGTAGATGTTACAATGAATAATCTTAGACTAAGCCTTCTTAGGTGGGAAGATCTATATTCTTTCAAGAATCAAACCAAGAAGCTTACAATAAACTATCTCAAAGATGAACTCACTCAATAGAGGATATATGAGAGAATATGAAAACAAGATTAGAGAGTGTTTTGAGATGAGTTAAAGAGAGTATTGAAAAAGATTCGCAAGAGGTGTATTAAATGCTCTCAAGGATCCCTTTTTATACTAGACAAGAAAATGAACCCTTGGCTAAAAAATGATTCGACTCAAACATAAGTTTGATTTGACTGAAATCTCAGTGAGAAGAAGTGGCAAAAACACTGGTGAATTGAGTTGACCAAAAATGCCATTTCATTCGACTGAAAACTTTGGCTTCGACTGAAAACTTTTTGCTTTGACTGAAAACTTTTTCTTTGATTGAAAACTTTTTGATTCGCTTGAAAAGTTTTGCTTGGACTAAAAACTTTGGCTTCAACTGAAAACTTTTGGCTTCGACTGAAAACTTTGGCTTCGACTAAAAACTTTTTGCTTCGACCGAAAAGTTTGGCTTCGACTAAAAAGTTTTGCTTCGACTAAAAAGTTTGGCTTCAACTGAAAAGTTTTGCTTTGACAAAAAACTTTTGGCTTCGACTAAAAAGTTGATTTAAGATTTAAACGAAGGAACTACACAATTGAGTCGAATGCATACAGTTTGCCTTCGACTGAAACATTCAGTTTGGTTCTCTACTTGAATTTTTGTGAGATCTTTTAAGAAGGACTTAGAAATGCTAACATGGATAAAAAAAAAATACTTCAAGTTCTTGCATCTTCAATGTAGTCCGAGTCTTTAAATCCCAAATCCAAGTCCGAGTTCAAGCTTTGTCCAAGGCATGATCTTGTCTTTGTTTGATTAAGATAAATCCTAAAATGTTTATCTTAACATGGTTGTGAGATTAATGTTAGAGATAATTAATTTAGAATCATCAAAATCGATAAGTCAACAATCTCCCCCTTTTTTATGATGACAACATTAATTCTAACATTACATAAACAAACTCTCCCTTGATTAGATAACATTCAAACAAGGTAATGACTAAAAGAACATCTTTAATAATCACCAAAAAATTGTTAAAGATGATTACAATGAATAAACTAATGTTCTCCCCCTTTGTCGAATCAAAAAGAGAGAAAGTCAATCCAAATGGTCATAAAGTAAAATAAATGAATAGAATCTAAGGCCTACGACGGTGAGCACCCTGAGCGGAGGAGGAGGGATTAGTAGGTAGCGGAGCAGTTCGACGAGCACTCTGAGCAGAAAAGGATGGCTCAGCAGGCGGCGAAGCGATTGTTGGTACTTTAACGACCTCGTCGACACGAGGAGAGTTCAGCATCGAAGGGTTGTACGGGAGATGCGAGTTGAAGAACCATTCTTCCCCGTCGGTGCCTGTGTGTTGAGAGGGAAAGATATCCGGACGAGTCACCCTAAAGCCATGAGCCTGATCAAAGATCGATGGGCCAGGTAGTGGTTTTGTTCAGTGAGAATACTCGTAGTGAGATAGGGCTGGCGACGATGAGCCTGAAGGGCAGCTTACTGCTGTCGGTGAAAATCATGTTGCATCCGAGTCAAACTCTCCAGGATTGGAATATTGTTGAAAGGAAGAGAAGAAAGGTTAGAGGTGAGGTCGTTAAGAAGGGTGTGAAAGTCTATTTGGTTTGAGAGAAGCTAGGCGGACGAGTGTTGAACCGACTAGTGAAGAGCAGCAAGCTCATGAAGGAGGACATTGTGATTAGCTGTAACAGAGGCAGCTAAGGTGGTTTGCGATTCAAGTATTAACTGAATTGAAGTGCAGAGATGAGAAAGGTGCTCAGAGAGGTCAGAGTTGTCGGTGGATAGGAACTCATCAAAATTAAGGCTGGAGAAGTCATTGAGCGGGCTGAAGAAGGGATCAAAAGGGTGAGGAGGGGTGGGTAGAGGTGGTACCGAGGAGGAAGGGTCAGAAGGAGGGAATGGTATAGAGGGAGATGGGTCAGTAGGCACAGGGGGGATGAACTGAGAAGAAGCACGTGGTGGGGGCAGAACGACACGAGAGGATCAAAAGATTCAGATGGTAGAACTGCAGTAACAGGGGGTGCAAGAGTAGGCACGGGAATAGAAGCGGAAGTGAGAACCGGAACTGACCGGGTATAGGATGAGTCAGTAACAGTGATCCACTCAAGAGATACTGTGTCGGAGGAGAGGTCAGTGCAGATGGCAAATCCCGCACGACAAAGAGAAGTTTTGTCAAGTATATGATGACTGGGAATGGATATACATTCCGAGATGGAGGTAGGAAGAGGGACACAAAAATGTTCAAAAATGCGGGTTAAGAGGAGACCAAAAGGAAGATTAGCAGAGGATTTCTTCTTCCGGGCATCCATTACGAGCATGATAATGCCCGCAAGGTTTAAGGGAGAGCCCCAATAAAGTGGGTGAGAAGAATGATGTCAAGATATGAAAATGAAGCAAAAGAACCGGCACGCCCCGAGAGGTTATAACTGACAATAAAATGGAGGACATGATGAAGAGGAGAAAGGTCACGTAAACTAGGTTTGTGGGGTCGAGAAATGGACGGGTCTCCTAGAAAGGTTTGTGTTTGTTGAAGTGGGGTAAAGGGGCTAGTTGTGCACCATGTGTTGCCTGGGAAAACTATGGTTGAAGATTGATTTGTAAAACTGAGAATTTGGGCTAAGGTGGTGGCATCGAGACAGATGTGGACCCCATTAACATATGTGGTCAAAAAGGTGGATGACAAAGCATTAAAATGCATGTTCGAATAGAACATTCGAACAAGACCAGGATAGTATACGGAAAGGGGAGAGAGAAGGGAGGGACAACCCATTCGGTTAAAAAGGCCGGTAAGACCAAGTTGAGTCATTAGGTTGACATCACTTGGACGACCCGGTACGACCTCCCGATGAACAAAATTGGTTTAAAAGTTGATTTGGTCATCAGCTGACTCAAAAAAATGGAGAATGTGAATTATTTGGGTAGGAGAAATATAGGGGCAGGTCAGTGGTGGACCGGTTGGAGGAGAAGCAGAGGAAGAGGAGGTAGCAGGAGGAGGAGGACGAGGAAGAACGGTACCTAAAGAGGATGGAGTAGCAAATGGCCGTTGAGCAGGGATAGAAGACAATGATCCTGCAGCACCAGTAGTCGTAGGACGAGTGCGGCGACGCGTGGCTGGTGGTGGTGGAGAAGGAGCCGCAGTAGCAGGTGGAGGTGGAGTAGATGCAGGAGCAGGTGGAGGTAGAGCAGCTGTAGGTGGAGCAGGAGCAGCGTCCAATTCATCGTTGGTGTCAATGATAAGGCGGCGGCGACTACGTGGGCGTGGGTTTGAGTCCATGTGGGTCTTGAGAGATATGTGGGCAAGAGAGAGAAGAAAAATAAAGGTCTAAAAAAAATGGATGGGGAACAGTGAAAAGGGTAACAGTAAAAAGTGAAAGGGGAAAAAGGAGGGGTATATATAGACGGCCGAATTTGAGTCGACGGAAACATCATTTTCAGTCGACTAAAAAGGTTTTAGTCGACTAAAAGTGACTTTTTAGTCGACTGAATCCAACAGATGGCCAACCTTGAACGATGTTTTCACTCGACTGAAATGATTTTAGTCGAATGAAAATTGACTTTTCAGTTGACTAAATCCAACAGGTGCAAAAACACAAAGGAAGTTTTCATTCGATCGAAAAGATTTGAGTCGAATGAAACTGACATGTAGTCAACTGAAACAGGCAGACACCAACCATTCAATGAAAAGAAGTTGTTAGTCGACCAAAAAGGGTCATTTGGGTTGAATGAAAAAGATCTAGCTAAGATCACGCATTCCTAAGCGACGACGAAGAGAGCAAAAAGAGGATTCCGCTAAGGGTTTGGTAAAGATATCTGCGAGCTGATCTTCAGAACCAACCTTTTTGAGTTATATTAAGCCTTTCTGAACATTGTCTCGAAGAAAATGGTGGTAAATAGTGCGTGAATGTTGAACAAGATTTTTACTGATATCAATAGCACTGCTACTGTCGCACATAATAGGAATATGATCTATTGAGACACCAAAATCTCGTAAAGTTTGACACATCCACAGGACTTGAGCACAACAACTTCCAGCTGCAACATATTCAGCCTCAGCTGTGGAGAGAGCCACATATGTTTGTTTCTTATTGTGTCAGTATACTAATGCATCGCCAAGGAATTGACAAGTGCCACTAGTATTCTTACGATCGACAAGACATTCCCGCAAAATCAGAATCAGAAAATCCTACCAGATCTAGTGAGGAATTACGCGGATAATAAAGTCCTAAATTTAAAGTCCCAAAGAGATATTTGAAAATGCGTTTAACTGTAGTAAGGTGCAATTCTTTGGGACAAGCTTGAAATCGTGCACAAATACGTACACTAAACATTATGTCAGGTCTAGAAGCAATAAGATAAAGCAGACAACCAATTATACCACGAATAAAGTTTGTTATCTACATCTTTACCATTTTCATCTTTGACAAGATTAACACTAGGAGAAATTGGGGTTCCTCTAGGTTTAGCATTATCCAAGCCAAACATTTTCAACAGTTCCCGTGTATACTTGGACTGACTTATAAAAATTCCTTCTTTTGACTGTTTGATTTGAACTCCAAGGAAAAAGGTAAGTTCTCCCATCATGCTCATCTCAAATTCCCTGCGCATATTCTCGGTAAACTCTTGGCATAGATCATTGTTATTGGCACCAAAAATGACGTCATCAACATAGATTTGAACTATTAAAATGTGAGAATTATGAATTTTTGTAAAAAGACTGGTATCGACTTTGCCACGAGAGAATCCATGATCAATAAGGAAGCTGCTAAGATGATCGTACCAAGCTTGAGGAGCTTGTTTAAGACCGTACAGCTTAAAAACATGACTGGGGTATTTTTCATTTTCAAAACCAGGAGGTTGTTTAAAAAAACACTTCATCCTATATTGCCCCATTCAAGAAGGCACTTTTCATGTCCATTCTTGAATGGGGCTTTGACTGAAAACTTTGGCTTCGACTGAAATCTTTTGGCTTCGACTGAAAAGTTTGGCTTCGACTAAAAAGTTTTAGCTTCGACTAAAAAGTTTTGCTTCGACTGAAAAGTTTTGCTTCGACTAAAAACTTTTGGCTTCGACTAAAAACATTATTCAAGATTAAAACAAAGGAACTGCACAGTTGAGTCGAATGCAAACAGTTTGCCTTCGACTAAAACATTCAGTTTGGTTCTCTACTTGAATTTCTGTAAGATCTTTTAAGAAGGACTTAGAAATGCTAACATGGATAAAAAAAAAGACTTCAGGTTCTTACATCTTCAATGTAGTCCGAGTCTTTAAATCCCAAATCCAAGTCCGAGTTCAAGCTTTGTCCAAGGCATGATCTTGTCTTTGTTTGATTAAGATAAATCCTAAAATGTTTATCTTAATAGAGTTGTGAGATTAATGTTAGAGATAATTAATTTAGAATCATTAAAATCAATAAGTCAACAATATATATATATATATATATATATATATATATATATATATATATATATATATATATATCATATTGGAGGTTTTTAGTTGCTCTGTTTTTACCGTTATCATTAGAACTGTAATGGTAAATTTTGAGGTTTAATGGCAATCGTAGCCTCCCGTTTTGGGAGCGTGACAGGGTTGGTATCAGAGCTTAGGTTTGTGATTCTGTAGACTCGGGTGAGCATAGGTTTAGAGTGTTATGAAATGATTGTGCGATTAGATTTGGTCTCTATTGATTAATGTGTATCCTTGTGCATATGTAGGCTTCTATAGTTTTGTTTGATGTGCTGGACTACCATGCCTCCGAGACACTCTAATCGTAACACCAACGAACCTCGCGATGCACCAACGAATGATGGAGTTGCTGAGGCCATTGTATAGGAATTTTAGAATTTAGCAAACCTAATTGTAGGAGGCAACGACGTGGTTGAGATTGTTATTTTTTCTCCACATCTTTACCTTGCCCTTCTAAATCGTGGTTATATCTTTGGTGGTTGAGATTGTTATTTTTTTGATTCTCCATGCAAGAGACCATACGCCCCAATATCACATGCATATCTTTCAAAGCGTTGTCGGCATCTTTCCCCAAAGAACTTGCTTCTCTGTCAGCCATTTGTACCTATAAAGAGGCATGAAATTAGAGAAAACTAAAGTTCTAAGATCAAGCTTAAGACTTAACTCCGAACTTCATATCCTGACTAATAAGCAAAACTTATGCTCTGATACCATCTTAGTTGTCATGCCCCCCCCCCCCCCAAGAAGCGACGCCCATACGCTAACACACTGACCTTCTTCCGAAGGTAATCAGAGTACGCTCATTTGCATTTAAGGCATATTTCACATTCATCCATCCTTACAAACCCAAACTTATAGGCAAGTAAACACACCACACCTCACTCCCTATATACAAGTGGACAAGGACTTACTATCCCTGATTCTCAGGCACAAAAGGATACTCAAAGTTTTCCTCGCCAATGCCCTCTCCTATCTCTGGGCTGTGAGGGGTCCTCATGCCGGAGCACTAAGAGTGGAGCCCCCTGGAAGCATGTAATATGATTGTGGCGCATGGGCGAGGCAACAAGCGTTGCAAAGAACATATAAATTATAATGCGCGGCCGTCGTGACGACAGCGCATGGTCGACAACAAGCGTCATGTGACCACTGGTGGTGAGTGAGCACTGTAGAGAGCGCGATGAGTGATGACAGGGGGGTTAGGAGTAATCCCCGCAAGATAAGGGTGGCTGACCCCCTGTTTAAGAGGTGGCCGACCCCCTGCAAGAGAGGGTGGCCGACCCCTCTTGAAAGAAGGTGGCCGACCCTCTCTTTTAAGGAGGTGACTAACCCCCTTGAAAGAGGGTGGCCGAGCCCCCCTTAAAAGAGGGTGGCCGACCCCCCTCTTTAAGGAGGAGGCCGACCCCCTTCAAGGGATGTACGCCCTTCCAAGCGTTCGTTAATGCTGACGTCGTTACGCTGGTGATAGAAAAAGTGATTGCCCATGAATGTTCGAAGCAAGATGCACTTTGACTAGGTGATGGCGTTGAATAATTGACCGTTGAATGTTTCTATCTATGAATGAAATCTAATTTTCGAGATGGTTTGTGTTTGAAACTATGCTGATGCTTAATGTATTTTTGTTTTATCACAGCTGCTACCCCTTTTATATGGCCATGTGTGTCTCTTTGCCCTAAAGAGTGTTTGTTTTAGCGGGTTCCTCCTCCTCGGTCACTTTGTCTACCAAAAATATCAAAATACTATAACCTCGAAGCTCAACCAACTAAGAGGTTCATAACATCAATCAAAAGATATACTATCACATACACATCTTAGCTAGAGACTAGAACGATATCATTTTATGTAATGACAGATCAGTAATATGCAAAAATGTTTAGAATCTTGTGGAAGTCCTGGGACTTTCTTTGGATGTCTTTTTTTTTTCTTTTGAAGTATATGCATATTCTTTTTTTTTTTTTTGACTCAACAGCCCAAGGGGTATTAACAAGAAGGTAGACTAATGAGAAGGTAAAAAAGATAATTCAAAATGAAAAATGGAGAGAATGTATGAAGTTTTGTTGTTGGACGCTTACCCTGAAATTTGAACTTTTGCTCAGTAATGCATGATGGAGATACTTTACAATGTCTTTGTTTTGAGGGAAAAAAATGGCAATAGTCTAATGAACTTATTCTCTCTTCGATAGTTGCAGGAATGGATTTTGAAATTCGCATGCAATGTCGAGCATCGGAAGCACTCAAAACTAAAAACAAAAAATTGTCTCCGGCAGAAGTTGATCGAGGCCCGTATTGAGAGCAAGACATAATTTTGTATACCTCACTCTTTCCGTTTCCTTAATGCAATTGTATATATTAATTGAGAAGTGTATCTTGGATAGCTATGCTTGTAACACCCCGATACTTTTTCGGATTTGATTAGAAACTTTAGCGACGAATTTTCTTTCAGTTAACGTTATTATTTTATTTAGTGACGATTTAGCATAAAAAGGTATATTTCTGAAACCTTTAGCGATGACCTTTAGTGAAGAATTGATGAGCGTAAAAAAAATATATCATCATTAGCAAGAATTTTAAGAAACCATAAGTTATAATTATGGATAGTAATTGTAAGTAATATGATTAGGTCTTTATTGTCAATTAGCGTGATAAAATTCTACCGATAACTTTTAGCGACAACTATCGTAGCGGGATTATGTCATACACGTTAAAATTTTCCTTTAGTGCATTACTATATCATAGATAATTATTGCAGGCCATTTCGCAATAATAAAAAGGTTTGGGTAATATTTAAATAACTGACAAAGGTAAAAGAGGGATTTAGGAAATTCTCAATTAGGGTATATATATATATATATATATATATATATATATATATATATATATATATATATATATAGTCAGAGAAGAGACTGAGATGAACATCCGTAAAATGGGACATCGACATGAGGAGGATGGCCTATGAATTATGATCACTCGCCAAAGAGGATGAGTGTTGCTTGAGTAGAGTCTGTCGTGTCTGCTCGAGTCCTGTTCGTCATGTCCATGTGCATTGCATTTGATTTTCTTTTGATGTTGATGATTTTAATGATTTGTATTTCAATGATGTTTATCTTTACAACTTTGGATTTCGGGTTCACTTGCATAGTCGGTCAGTCAGTCCAGTCCATGAGGAGGTGGTAGTAATGCTGTTCTGTTGGGCCTTAAAGTCTCTCAGTCTAACAAAAAAAAATTATCGTTTGACAATTATGCTGATGTCAAAAATTTATTGAAACTCTTGATTCATTTTTATTGTTGAGATGATTATTATTCCTCTGAGTCTCTTGAATCAATTGTACACGATACTCCTCGTGTTGTCTTTACTGGGCGATTTGTGCTCATTCCTTATGTTGTATTGTGCAGGCTATAAGGTTGATCAAGGAGAACCTTTTAGAAAGGAAAAAGATACAAACTAGAAAAGTTGAGCAAGGGGATCAGTTGTGTGAGGTAAGAACAGCTAGGAATGGTGGAATAAAGAACGAGTTGCAAGATGGGTTGATAAGAGTCCCACGACTACAGTCGTATATTATGTTGTAACAATTCATGTTGTTTAAGGACCAAAAGGTCTTCCGTTGCAGTATGATGTATGTTTGTAAGAAAAAAAATTGTAAGGACGCATTTTGGAGCGTCTATTAATGATGTATGAATATGAGAATGTAGTTGCTCTATATTCAACACATGGTTTTGAATGTAATTATAGTTGGTATCAGAGCTTAGGCAAATGATTCTGTAGACTTTTGAAGTGTCAAGTGGAAGGCCTAAGTTGTTGATGAGAGGAGTCGAAGGAGAATCTTGATGATTTGGCTAAACTAGGGGGATCGTTAAGATATGTGGGTTGAGGTTAGCTAAGGCATATTTATTCATGACCTCAGCATTCCGCTATTGCTGCGGGGAATGGAAGAAAAAGTTGGATGACCTAGTTTTAGAATAGTGGTTTGATGATGATAAGGTAGCGGTGTCGAATCTCCACAAAAGGATCCTAATGAGAATGTAGACGAGATAGAATTAGGATGGAAAGAACCAAATCGAGGTCCGATAGAAATTGATATAAAAGGACCTGGTAGAGAAAGTTGGTTAAGGTTGAGCACTTTTATTGTGTAAACCGTGAATGGAGAGATGAGGAAGTGAGGCTGAAAATGAATAGAATTTTAATGAGATTTTGGAAGAGAAAAGTACTTCCAAGTGATGGAGAAAAAAAGGACTCGTCGACAAGTCGATTCGAGTCCCAAACAAGCGGTATTGACTAAACGATAGAGAGGTTGAAAGTTGAACGAGAGGACAAGAAGTAAGTATCAAATTTGATATTAAGGGAGACGATGGACGCCAGTATACGGGTCACTCAGGAAAAATATGACAGGTTGTTCGTGATTGCCCTTCTAATAGGGCAATACCTGAAGACAGGCAACAATTGATTCTAAGAGAGAGTCATTGAAGCCTGAAATTGTTAAATGAGCGTTATGGCTTCTTTGAGGTTGATAAGGCGTATGAATAGGGGTGGAGTCAGCTTTTGAAATTGGACCTAAAGTTATGATTGAGAAGGGGAAGGGTTATGGGGAACTAGTATTATTTACTTACTATTGTAGAAAAAGGTTGTCTAGTGATAAAAACCATTAACTGTTTGAGCGTGGAGGTTAATATTATGGTGTGCAATTTCAATTATCGTGCTACTCTTTCCTGGAAAGATGAGAAAGGGTTACCAATTAAGAGGGACCCTCGATAGAGGTGATTTTGATGATTGTTGAAAACGTAAGTGGAAGGAATAAGCAGGGAGCTGTATTAGGTCAAGAAGACCTTAAGAAATAGCTAGTGAGACTTCTACAAAAAGACTGTGGGAGTTCCAACGGTATAACCAATGGCTGCTATTTTGATAGCCCCAGTAAAAGGAAGAAAAGAATGTGGATCACAAAAATTTCAGGATGCTCGCCTGAGTGGAGTCTCACGGGAGGGAAATGATCTAGTGTAGACAACTACGTGAATTTTCGAGATGGAGAAGTTAGTTGAAGTTACAAGATGTGGGGAGATATTAGAAGATAATGTTCGCCAGCTATGCATAAAAAGAGAGTGATAAGTGATTAAAAGTACGAGCGCAAACAAGTGGAGACGATAAGAGTACCTATCGAGCCTATATTATTGTAATAGGTTCATGTAACATGTTGATGATATATATTGTTGCTTAAATTGCAGAGTAAGTTAAAGACAGGCTTTTCGTGCTAAGTGGAAAGATAGAAAGATGGAAAAGCATATTAGGGCAATTAGTGAGTTGGCCAACTACTATCTCTTATTAAGTGATGATAGAAAAGTTTTAAAGGCGGAACAAGTTGAGAAGGGTTCAAAAATAATTTTTTGAAGGCTGGTAAGGAGGCTCTGATGGAGAATTGCTACTGGATTAGTAGGGACACCATGCAATGGAGGCAGATAATAAAGAGGTCCAGGAAGAAGAAAGGAAGCAAGGATAGAAATGAGGTAGAATCCAGGAACGAAACTATAAGGGTGAAAAGAAAGGTAAGAAGAGAGTAGATGAAGAACAGTCCAGAAAAAGTTCAGGACCAAGAGGAGGAGATATAAAATGTAGGTGATGTGGATTGATGCACGAGGGTTGAACTATGCTTAGGCAAGTAAAGCATGTCTTAAGTATGAGAGCAAGTCACTAAACTAATGTTTAAGATGAAGCAAAAAAGGATGTTTCGAATGTCAACAGCCAGGGTATATTGACCGGATGGAGGTACTTTAGAGGAGGGTGATGGTCATTGTAGTAAGAAGAAAAGAGGGGTTGATGAGACTATGTATTGACTATCAGAAGTTGATTAAGATGGCAGTCAGAAATAATTACTGATTGCCTGACCTAGCTGATCTGTCGATCAATTGCTAGGTGCTAAGTGTTTTCTTACTGACCTTAGAGTAGGTCATCACCAGTTAAGGAATAAGGAAGGATGAAGTTGTCAAGAGTGTGTTTAGTGTGATACCCCGAACGTATCGAAAAATTATGTAACACTAAGTTAATTAATTAACGGGAATTATTTATCGAGTAACGTCATATTGGCGTTAATTAAGTGGCGGGAAGTGGGAAGAGATGTCAGTGTAGCTTTGGGGTCAAAGTGGAATTTTTCTAATTTAGAGGGGCAAAAGTTAATTACATAAAGTTCAGGGGTCATTTTATAAATATGAAAACCATTGGGGTCACTTCATAAATTTTGAAAAGCATGCCCAAATGCCAAGTGTTCAAGGAGAAGTTATTACCGGTTGCCACCTCATGTTAGGGTGGTGACTAAGTGAATGTGAAAATTTAAATAATGGATGGTTGAATTTCGGGTGAACAAAAAGAAGAGGGAGAAGAGAACAAAGCAGAAAAGAAAAACAGAAAACAGAAAGGAAGGGCAGCTTTGGGGGAGGAAGAAAGGAAGAGAAAAAGAAAGAAAAAGAGAAGAGAAACCAAAAACAGAAGAAGAAAAGAAATAGAAACAAAGAGCCAGCGAGAGAACAGAGCTCGGGCAAACGGAGAAGGGAAGAAATTGTGAGAATTGCAAAGGGTAAATCCCTCATTTATTGGTGTAATTCCATTTTAAATCTAGTGAATAATGGTTGTATTAGTATGTGTGAATCCTGTGGTATCAGTGTGTGTATTTGCTCATGGTGTGCTTCGGGTGGGGATTCACAAGAGGGAATTGGAAGCTTATGTATGTGAATGGTTGTAATATGGAGGATTAGTGGGTGTATGTGAGTTTGTGGGTGGCCGGTGGTTATGGTGGAGCTGGGCAGAGGGGATCGCGACTGGGTTTGGGTGTGTTCATAAGTGTGTGTGTGTGTGTGTGTGTGTGTGTCACGGGTGAAATTGTGTGTGTGTGTGCTCTTGATCCGTGGGTGCAAATGTGTGTGTGATTGTGATGCACATAGGTTTGATTGTGTAAAAGGTGGTGTTAGAGTGAAGTTAGGTTAGGCATAGAGGTTAGAAAATGATTGAGTGTGTGTGGGTGATGGGTTTCGGCAGTGAGTGGGGGAGGAAGAAGACATTGTAGGTGTGAAAAAGGTGTAACAGTGTGTGGGTGATTTGAATAATAGTCGTTTTCGTTGCTAAAATGGAAATTTATTTAAACAATTTTTTTTTTCACGAATTATAAAAAAGTAGCTAGAGCTAGCCAAAGTTCAAAAAAGAGACCCCAGGTATTTTTAGGAGATCTACATCAGGAAAAAAATTTTAGATTTTTCTGAGGACTGGAAAGGGGTTAACTGATACGGGGAACCGTGAAACTTTACAGTGTAATTAAAACTATCAAACGAGCGCAATTTGGCACGAAATGTTATGGGGACCTTAGGATGTTGATAAGTTTCTTTTACCAAGATTTTGGGCCATTCTAAGGTCATTTGCTATTTTTTCGCTGAACGGCCTTTTAAGCGCTCGGTCCGGACACCGGTCCGAAATTTTCGGGTGAAAATTTTCTAAAATACTTTTTAGCTTGGTAATGACTTTGGGAGGGTAAAAATAATGTTTATAAGTGCTTTTGAGATTTGTTGGTGCCGGGAACCCTCGTGGGGGTATTTTAGTAAATTACCACTAGAGAGGGGTATTTTGGTAATTTTATCGATAGAATTTTTTGAAGGACTCTTAGTCCGGAAAGGGGTGGTAAAACACCTGTAAGGTTGTTTTGAAGTTGATTTAAGGTGATGGGTGTGATAGTGGACCCCGGGGGCATTTTGGTAATTTGCCACTAGACGGAGGGTATTTTGGTAATTTTATCGTGCAAACTCCGAACTTCACAAATGCCTTAATTGAGTATTCTAAAATAACAAGAAGCGAGGAATATGATGAAAATCCCTAAATGAAGGGTATTAGCACTAGTGTGGTGCTCGGCTAGGTTAAAGACCTGACTAATAGGTCGGAGTAACCGACCGCTATAGAACACGGTAAATAACTGATAAAATAAAAGTAGAATAATTTTATATTATGATGGTTAGTGGCTAACGAGTAAAATCTTATTTGAATAGGTGACCCTGCTCACGGCGGTTTGAAATTATCAAGCTCGTCGGCTAAAAGCCAGTCAGGTAAGGATAGTACGACTCTTTGCATGCTATGAAATTGTTCCTTGTGGCATACCCATCGTTGTTAGGGTGAAGTATGATGAACGTTTTATGGTGAATATGAGGTATCGGTGGTTGTTGTGCATGTACCTCTCATACTTGAAATATTGTTGTGGTTTTCGACTAGTTTGTTTCCTAGTCTACTTTGTGTGCGTTAGTGATGATTTTTGGTTACCTTGTTGAACCTCGGTCGTATACTTGATTGAAATTTCTTGTTAAGTGGTTTGTTGAATCGAGGACATGGGGTGAACTCTGTTCCCTTAGTCCGTTCAGTTGTTGTATTATGTGCTTTGATGATAGCGTGGTTTGGGGATGAACAACTCTTCGTGAGTTCCCTTCTTGTGCTTGCTGTCTCTTTTATTTGTTTGAGACTGAGATGAACATTCCGGAGCATGGGACATTATGTGAAAGGAGGGCCAGTGAAACATAATCATCGGCAAACAGAATGTAGGGCGCGCGGGTCGAGTCAGTCGTGTTGATTGAGTCCAGTCAGTCCAGTCGGTGTCTGCATTGCATTTGACTTTATTATGACACTGTGATTTTAATGACTTATATTTTATTGATGTTTAATTTGGTGATTTAGTGTTCACGTGCATTGTAGTCGGTCACTCAGTTCGGTCAGTCCAGTTCATTAAATATGGTGATAATGTTGTTCTGTTGGGCCTTAAAGCCGCTTAGTCTGACTAAAAGAAAAGAAAACATGTTTCTTGATCCATTGAATTGATGTTGTGTCATCCTTTGAAATTCTGGATTCTTGATATCGTTAAGATTGATTATCATTTCTCCTAAGGTTGTCACTTCGTTGTCTGCATTGTTCCTCGTATTATCTTTACTAGGCAATTTGCGCTCATTCCTTACCTGCAATGTTTTCACGCAGTCAGGACGAAGTAGGGGAAACTTCGAGGAAAGGGAAGGAGAAGGCGCTTAATCAGTAGACCGAAAAGTAAGACAGCGATATGCGCATTTTGGAAACTAGACATTTTGTGTGAATATTTTCGCTGTGCTCATGTTGAGCTTTACCATGAAATTTTTTTGTAAGGATGGCTTTTTGTGAAACCTTATGTATGTTCAAGGATGTTTTTAGAATTGCTCTGTATCGACAGGGTTTATAATGCAGTCATGACTGACGACCCGGCTCTGGTGACATCACTAGGGTTGGGGGTGTCACATTTAGAAACAAAGACGGACATTATAATTTTTTTGTGGTGTCGGGTGGATTAATTAAGGCCCCTGTGGCAGTTATAACTTCGAGGAATCAAGTCTTTTGAGAGTACTTGATCGTTGTGTCGTCGCCTTATTGGTGACCTTATGAATGATATTAAGGGCGGAGCAAAGGCAGAGACCAAGGGCTTCTCAGACAGAGCCTGAGGGTGGCAGTTCTGCGAGGGCGATGGCGCAAAATGAATACACGACGATAGTCACAGTCTGATGCTTAGGTCTAGAGTCAGGGTCCTGTATGTTTCTCTCTCTAAGATTCTAGAGTGAGAAAGTGAAAGTGTTCTAAAAATGTCCAACCGTCCAAATGAATTCTCAAGACCTCTATTTATAGAGGTTGAGATGATGATATCATCACGCGACACGTGGCATTTCCCAGGAGTGACAAGTCACCGAGGGGTCCACAGCTACCGGTGCTCCACACACTGTCGAATCGCAGATTCACTCGGCCTGCCCCGCACAGCGTCGCCCTATCTGTCTGGAAAGACTGGCTCCCACAGCGTCGGTGTGGCTAGAGAACCCCCTTGATCTAGCCTTCAATCCAAGCCCTTGCAGGGTCCCACAGGCCTGGCAGTGGTGGGGAAGACTTAACGCCCAACTGCCAGGCGGACTAGGCGTGATGCCCTCCAAAGACCTGCTCCCGTCTCGGAGTGACCCGGGGGTCATAGTCCATAGGGGTGCTGAGGCAAGCCCCCAATGCCGGAGCACATAGGCCAGTCACGCAAGCACCCTGGCAGAGACAGTGTCTCGGAGCAGTCACCTATCCCGCTGCGAAGGGTCCTCATGCCGGAGCACTACGAACGGAGCCCCCCAGAATAAAGACAGCGATAACTTTTTGGTAACGAGCCCATCCCGTGGTGGCGATGACTTTGTGGTAACTAGTCCATCCTGCTGCGAGGGGCCCTCATGCCGGAGCACTACGAACGAAGCCCCCCATTATTATGACAGCAATGGCTTTGTGGTAATGAGCCCATCCCACGACAGTGATGACTTTGTGGTAACGAGTCAATCCCGCTGCGAGGGGTCCTCGTGTCGAAGCACTACGAACAGAGCCCCCCAGAATGAAAACGGCGATGGCTTTGTGGTAACGAGCCCATCCCGTGGCGATGATGACTTTGTGGTAATGAGTCCATCCCGCTGCAAGGGGTCCTCGTGCTGGAGCACTTCCAACGGAGCCCCCCGTGATTATGACGGCGATGGCTTTATGGTAACGAGCCTATCCCGTGGTGGCGATGACTTTGTGGTAACGAGTTTATCCCGCTATATGAACGGAGCCCCCAAGAATGAAGACGGCGATGGCTTTGTGGTAACGAGCCCATCCCGTGGCGGCGATGACTTTGTGATAACGAGTCCATCCCGCTGCAAGGGGTCCTCGTGCCAGAGCACTACGAACAGAGCCCTCCGTGATTGTGACGGCGACGACTTTGTGGTAACGAGCCCATCCCGTGGCGGCGATGACTTTGTGGTAACGAGTCCATCCCGCTATGAGGGGTCCTCGTGCCAGAGCACTACGAACAGAGCCCCCCGTGATTGTGACGGCGACGACTTTGTGGTAACGAGCCCATCCCGTGGCGCCGATGACTTTGTGGTAACGAATCCATACCGCTACGAGGGGTCCTCGTGCCGGAGCACTACGAACAGAGCCCCTCGTGATTGTGACGGCAATGGCTTTATGGTAACTAGCCCATCCTCTGACAGCGATGACTTTATGGTAACGAGTCCATCCCTCTGCGAGGGGTCCTCGTGCCGGAGCACTACCAATGGAGCCCCCCAGAATGCTGCACACTCCGGAGAGTGGGTCAAAGCATGTTCCACATTCATGGCAGGGGCGCATGGTGTGGTGAATAAGTGAGTCGAGGCCTGTAACATGATTGTGGCACATGGACGCGATGACGACTGTATCGAGACCATACCTGGTGCAGGGGGCACATGTCATGGAAGTGGCGCATGGGCATGGCAAAGTGTGTATGGTGCCCGGGGGCACGACATTGTGACAGAGATCCTCTGGCAGGGCCGTATCAGCGGAGCGACGCATGGGCATGGAGGAGTGAGTAAGGTGCCGGGGGCACGTCTATGTTAGTGGCGTGGTGCATGGGCACGACAGAGTGCGAATGGTGCTGAGGGCACTGTAGTGTAACAGGGAGCCCGAGGCACATGTCATTGAAGTGGCGCACGGGAACGGCGACGAGTGTCGCGGAGACAATACTTGGTGTCGGGGGCACGTATCATGAGAATGGCGCACGGGCACGGCGACGAATGTCGTGGAACAATACTTGGTGCCGGGGCACATGTCATGAGAATGACGCATGGGCGCGGCGACGAACATCGCGGAGACAATACTTGGTGCAAGGCACATGTCATGAGAATGGCACATAGACGCGGCAACGAACGTCGTGGAGACAATACTTGGTACCGGGGCACATGTTATGAAAGTGGTGCGGCAATGAGTGTCACGGAGACAACACTTGGTGCTGTGGGCACGTATCATGACAATGGCACACGGGTGAGGCGACAAACGTCATAGAGCAATACTTGGTGCGGGGGGCACGGATCATGAGAATGGCGCATGGGCGCGATGACGAACGTCACGGAGATAATAATTGGTGCCGGGGCACATGTCATGAGAATGGCGCATGGGCGCGGCGATGAACGTCGCGAAGACAATACTTGGTACCGAGGCACATGTTATAAAAGTGGTGCGGCGACAAACGTCGCGTAGCCATACTTGGTGCCGGGGGCACGTATCATGATGATGGCGCACGGCCGCGGCGACGAACGTCGCGGAGACAATACTTGGTGCCGGGGCACATGTCATGAAAATGGCGCATGGGCATAGCGACGAACGTTGCGGAGACAATACTTATTGCCGGGGCACATGTTATGAAAGTGGTGAGGCGACAAATGTCGCGTAGCCTTACTTGGTGCGGGGGCTCGTATCATGACAATGGCTCACGGGCGTAGCGACGAACGTGGCAGAGCAATACTTGGTGCTGGGGCATGGATCATGAGAATGGCGCATGGGCGCGACAAAAAACGTCACGGAGACAATACTTGGTGCCGGGGCACATGTCATGAGAATGGTGCATGGGCTCAGCGATGAATGTTGCAGAGACAATACTTGGTGCCCTGGCACATGTCATGAGAATGGCGCATGGGCGCGGTGACGAATGTCGCGGAGACAATACTTGGTGCCCGGGCACATGTCATGAGAATGGCATATGCGCGCGGTGATGAACGTAGCAGAGACAATACTTGGTGCCGGGGCACATGTCATGAGAACGGCGCATGGGCGCAGCGACGAACGTAGCGGAGCCGGCGCATGAGCGCACGTCGGGTGTCTCGAACATGGTATGTGAGCTGAGTGTACCTGTCATAACAAGATAATGAATGCAACATATAGTAATGACAAAGTTGGGAGTGATGGTACGCGGTCGTCGGCGATGGGTCATTCGGTGGTAGTGCGCTACTTTGGGCGATGGGCATCGCGGGAGTGGTATGCGGTCACGGACAACGGACGTCGTGAGGTTGATGCAAGACGGACATTGCGAGGTTGAGGCACAATGGACGTCGCGAGGTTGATGCATGACGGACTTCGCGAGGTTCATGCACGAACATCCGTAAACATCGCGGAGGTGCAAAGACTTGAGAAAACAAGTGCCCGCGGGAGCGGAGGCCATAGGCCAAAATTGGGTGAAGGTCAAGGCCACCACCCCTGGGGAGGCCGGGCTGACCCCTTGGGAAGGCTGAGGCCGACCCTAGGGGGTGGCCAAGGCTAATGGCCAACTCCCATGAAGGGAGGCTAAGGCCACTCCCCCTTTGGATGAACTTCGGGCGCGCCAATGGAAGGTGTTTTGATGGGCAATAATAAATCCAAAATTTGCATTGCAACGAGCGTGTCGACGTGAATCATACCCACATGACAAACAAGGTGCCAAAGTCACATAAAAATGTATGAAGCGAACAAAGCATGAAAGGGACTTTGCACGAAGAGTGAACAACCAGGGGGAAGACCAAGGCCAACCCCCCATGGAGGCCGAGGCTGACCCCATGGCCTTGGGGGAGGCCGAGGCTGACCCCATGGGGTTGGCCAAGGCCCATGCCCTTGACCCCGTCGCTCCGGTTGTGCCATAGGTAGATGTTTTTGGTGAAAAGGTGCTTGGGTGGTCGCGGCACGACGAACGTGGTACCGTGAGTCATGCTAACGTAAAAAATTGGTGACTAAGGCGTGCGAAGCAAGAAATGCACATGACATGAGCGTGCGCACTTTAACCGGTTCAATGTGCAAAGCGGGGACCCCTAGTGGGCTCTTTGGGTGCGACTAGAATAGGTTGGAAACAATGAGGATGGCCTTTTACCTTAGACTAATGGCCAGTCGAGACGAGCAGTGTAAATATTACAAGAGTGTTGAAAGTTTGCATTACTTATTTTTGCAGAGCATTGGGATGAGGAGATATCCTCAATAAAAAATGTTGCATGTTGATCAATTAAAATCTGTTTGGGGAAACAAAGACTATTTCGTACAAGATTGTGCAAGGAAATAGAAAACAAGGTGATCGGTATCCAAGAGAGAAATCTTATTGCATAGAATTAGCAAAACGTTATGCTGAGAATGTGATTCTAGAAGTGACGTGGAAATGAGTCATGTGATTCGAGAAGTGACGAAAGTTAAGTCCGAGGTTTATCGAACCGTTTAAAATACGGCCTATGATTGAGGAGATAGCATACAAACTCGATCTACATTTAGGATTGAGTTAATTGTGTAACGTGTATCACGTGTCAATGTTGAGTATGATCGCAATTCTATGCATGGGATCTAGTTGGAACAAGTTGAAATTAGAGATAATATCTCATATTAGGAGGCACGACGAAGATGGCTGATAAGAAGGAACATGTTTTACGTGAATGTTGGTGGTCAAAGTTGATTGGGGAAATTAGGTGGTCAAGGAGGCCACTTTGAAACCCGAAGCATTAATGCGGTAATAATATCTGCATCTAGTTACAGAATGAGGTTTGCCCCTATTTCAAGGACGAAATTTTATTTAAGGGGGGAAGGATGTAATACCCTAACTTAATCTAATTATGAGTTAGATTGATTAAGGGCGTAAATGTAATTGATATTATTATTTGTATTGGTAATCTACTCATTAGAATAAAATAAGAGGTTGGTTTGGCCTTCAGGGTTAAAATTCAATTTTGGAAAGTTAAGGGAGCAAAAATGTAAATTCTAAAAATATGGTGAGCGGATGCGTATCTTTATTGCGTAGCATCATTTTGATGATAATGAGCTGTTAGGGGGCTAAAGAAGGGGTTAAAGTGATTTTGGGGTCAAATTTGTAATTTCCTAAAGTCGAGGGGCCAAAATGCAAATTTGAAAATTTGAGGGGCTAAAGTGCAAATTTTGATAAGTTGTGAAAGTTCTCACAATTGGAGGGGAGTTGGCCGAATGGTGGCCACCTCCTAGCTAAAAACTAAGCTGACTAAGTTCAGTATATAATAAAATAAAAGAGGGATAAGATTATGAGGTTATAATATAAAAAAAAGAGAAGGAAATTCGAGGGGGAGAAAATGCAAATAAGGAAAGCATGACAGAAAAAGAAATAGGAAGAACAGAGAGGTTGAAGAACAGAGAAGAAGAAGCAAGTCATGGGCTTTGGCATACCGGAAAAAAAAAAACAGAGGGAGAAATATAGAGATTTCGTAAGGGTAATTCTTCTAGCCATAGTATGTATTTTCAGTGGGTGTTGTCGGTGTGCGTAGTGTGTGCGCGTATAACAGTGTGTGTACCGAGGGTGTGTGTGTGTGTGTGTATACATATATACATATATAGTTGTGTATACAAGTGTGATTAAGTGAACTCTTGAATAATTTTAGGTTGTTATGTGGGTTTTGTGTAGTTAGTAAATGGAAATTGTAAGGTTTCACCGAGTTTATGAGGGACTAGGGTGTTAGTTTGTGGGTTTTAGTGTGTGTGTGTGTGTGTGTGTGTGTGTGTGTGACTGTGAGTTCATATATATATATATAGTTGTGTATACAAGTGTGATTAAGTGAACTCTTGAATAATTTTAGGTTGTTGTGTGGGTTTTGTGTAGTTAGTAAATGGAAATTGTAAGGTTTCAATGAGTTTATAAGGGACTAGGGTGTTAGTTTGTGGGCTTTAGTGTGTGTGTGACTGTGAGTTTGTGTATGTGCTGCTTGTGTATATATGGGTGTTTCGGGTAAGGTAGGTGAGGGATATGGGTCTAAGTGGGTTTGGATGTGCTTTTACATAGAGTTAATCCTATCAAGGTTTTACTAGTGTATTAATGACAATTGATAGGTGTATGTGTGAGTTTGAAGGAACCATGAGTTCTGGCAGTGGCTGAAGTAAGAAGAAAGTGTGAGTAAGAAAGGTGCAATAGTGTGTGCCTTTAATTTGAATAATAACTTGTAATTATCGCTAAAGATGAAACTTTAATAAACAGTCCTAATTCGAATTTTTAAAAAATAGTTAGGGTCAGACTTAGCCAAAGTAAAAAAAAAAAAAGGAGACCCTAGTTATTTTTTGGGAGATCTACATTCTTGAATATTTTTAGATTTTTCCAAGGTCAGGAAGGGGGTTAACCGATGCGGGAATTTTAAAACTTTACAGTGGAATTTAAAATACCAAACTAGTGCGGTTTTATGCAAAACTTTTATGGGAACCCTAGGATGTTGAGAAGTTTCTTTTCGCAAAATTTTTGGGTAATTCTAAAATCGTTTACTATTTTTGGCTGAACAGGCTTTTAAGCGTTCGGTCCGGATGCCGGTTCAGGATTTTTGAGCAAATTTTTTATAAAATACTCTCTAGCTGAAAAATGATTTCAAGAGGCTTAAAATAGAGTTTTAAAGTTGTCTTGAAGCAGATTTGGGGTGTTGAGGTGGTAGTGAACCAGCAGGGGTATTTTGGTAATTTTACATAAGTTGGGGGTGTTTTGGTAATTTTTCCTTTAAAATTTTCTAATGGACTATTTGGTCTATAAATGATGTAATACATCTAAAAGTAGTTTTAAAGCGGTGTTGGGGATGTTGGTGATGTAGCGGCCATCAGGGGGTATTTTGATAATTTGCCAAGTTAGCGCTAAAAACTTTGGGAATCACGCGCTATTAAGCGTTCAGAATGGTGAGAAGTGAGGAATGGAGTTAATACATTAAATAATGAGAGTGGTTATTGTGGAGGCGTCGATAAAGCTGGGTTAATGATCCGGTTATCGGATCAGATTAACAAGTTATCGTAAGACGCTACGAACGGTTAAGGGGGAAATGGGTAGAGTAAGGAGTGCGTATATGTTGAATATTGATGCCAAGGAAAGTGGGTTTGCAGTCAACGAGGTGCCACAAGGAATGCAGTCCGTATCAGATGCCAAGTATGTTGATGTGAGACACAACAAGGGTGGAGCAAGGGCAGAGACCAAGGGCTTCCCTGACAGAGCCTGAGGGTGGCAGTGCTGCGAGGGCGATGGCACAGGGTGAATACATGACGACAATCACAGTCCGATGCTTAGGTCTAGAGTCAAGGTCCGATGTGTCTCTCTCTAGGTAGACGCGCTCTGAGTGCTTAGGTCCAGATGCTAGGGAGCACTCAGAGCGCGTCAAGGTAGCATCCGAAATGAGCAGTCTACCAGGTGAAAGGGGAGTTGAAGAGCTCCCTGGTGGAGATAGTGTCTCGAAGGTGTCGCCTATCCCCGCAGGATGCCGCACACTTCAGAGAGTGGGTCGAAGCATGTTCCACGTCCTTGGCGGGGGTGCATGGTGTGGTGAATGAGTGTGACGCCTAGGGGGCATGTAACATGATTGTGGCGCATGGGCGCGACAGAGTATGTAAGGTGCTGGGGGTACTGTAGTGTGACAAGGAGCCCACAGGCGCAACTGTATCAGTGGCACAGTGCATGGGGGTGCGGCGCCCGAACGTCAGTGATGGGGGTCGTGGAGTGAAGTCCGAGCGACGGGGGTCGCGGACTGACATCCGGGCAATGGGGGTCGCAGATTGACATCTGGGCAACGGGGGTTGCAAAGTGACGTCTGGGCAGGGGCAATGGGGGTCGCAGAGTGATAGCTTGGCAACAAGGGTGGCAGAGTGACATCCGGCACGACGGGGGTCGCATAGTGTTGTCCGGGCGACAGGGTTGCTGAGTGACGTCTAGCACCACGGGGGTCGCAAAGTGTTGTCCGGGCACAACGGGGGTTGCAGAGTGTTGTCCGTGTGATAGGGGTAGCGGAGTGACGTTCGGCGGGATGGGGGTCGCGGAGTGACGTCTAGTCCCGAGTAGTGCAGATGCTAAGGAGATCAGCCAAAGGCCAACCCTTGGGGAAAGGCCAAGGCTAAGCTTGAGGTGAGGCCGAGGCCGACTTCGATGGGCAAGTGTCGAGGTGCGCGGACGAGAAACGGGTGATGTACCACGGTCGGTGCATGATGAGCAGTCGCGCAAGGATGAGTTTCTTGGTGATGAAGTCACGTAGAAAGAGTGAGAGGTGACGTGACTTGAGCGTGCACGTTTTGACCAATTAGAAGGGTTGAATACTGACCATTGCTTATGCGGACGTGTTGTGCAAAATAGGACCGCCAGTGGACCTTTGGGTGCGACCAAAATAGTTTGGGAACATAAGCCCCCTACGTGGGGAGTGCGCAAAGGGGCAACCCGAGCAGGCACCACATGCATATTCGCAAGTTCACACTTAGAAGAATTTTTTAATTTTGTTGGTTCGAAAGTTGTTGACGTCATCACTATCTGATCCGGATGAAGAGAAGGTATCTCGAGCCACCCCGTGCACCACCTACTAAAGCCTGAGTATGGTTAGGAGTTAACACAAGGGCACGATGATAGGGCGAAGGGGCGTGGGCGACGGGGGTCATAAAGACGGCACCTAGGCGACGGCGATAAGGGTCACGGAGACGGTGCCTGGGTGTGGGCAACAAAGGTCACAGAGACGATGCCTGGGTGACGGGCATCGCAATGCTGGCGCATGGCGATGAACATTGAACAAATGAATTGGGGTTAGTTGTTCGAGTTACCTCGCACACCACCTACCAATTACATTGATGTCGGGGGACATCGTCATGAGGGGCGCAACAAGGGCATGGTCAGGCGTCATGATGCTGGGGTAGTCCAGAATGGGCACTGGGGAGCAGGCAATGGGGGTTACGAAGATGGTGCCTGGGCGACAGGGGACAAGAGGCGGTGCCTGGGTATGGGCGACGGGGGTTGCAGAGACGGTGCCCGGGCGATGGGCATTGAAAAAATGAATAGGAGTAGGTGGTTCGAGCTGCCTCGCGCACCACCTACCAAGGACGTTGATGTCGGAGGACGTCGTCACATGGGGCATGATCAAATTTGTAAAAAAAATGGTGTAGAAAAGTATGAAATGGGTAGGGGCCCGATGTGCAGGATCGGGCATCGCAATGCGGGGGCAGTCCACGACGGCCGCAGGGGTGCGGGTAATGCAAGGCAGTCAATGTTGCAAAAAAAATTTAAGTGTTGGCCTTGGTGTGTGGTCGTTGGATGAATGTGGGATGGTCGAAGGTGGCAGGGTTGACTTGGGTGTGGTGACTGAAGTGAAGAGGTTATGGTCGTGCTTTGGGCCGATGGGTAGCCGTGGGTCCGGTGGATTGAGGTTGTGAGAGGGCGAGGTTGAATGGAAGGGTTTGGTGTGGGAGGCGGCGGCGGAGGTGGCATGAGGATGCCACATGGGTTAGAGGAGGGGCGGCTTAGGCGAGGTTACCAAGTGGCCAAGGCCGACCAAGGCTGCAAGGCTGAGGCCAGCCAAGGCCCCTTGGCTGAGGCTGCATGGGCGGGGGGAAGGTGGGTGAGTGGAGAGAGATAAAGGAGAGAAGAAGGGAGGGGACACGGTGGCGGCAAGAGGCCGAGGGTCAGCTGCGGGGCGGAGAGGAAAGAGGCTAAGGCTAAGGGGTAAGGGGAGGGAAGGGCTGAGGCCGAGGGGGTATGGGAAGGAAAAGGAAGGAGAAAGCAAGAAAGAAAAGGGGAAAGGGGGAAGGCGACGGTGGTGTGAGGCTGCTGTGGGTGGGCAGGGGCTGGGGCAGGAGGCGAGAAGAGAGGGATGAGAGAGGGTGGGGGTTGGTCGCCGGTGAGGGGGGCTGCCGACCAAGGCTGAGGTGCGGCGTAGCAAGGAGAAGAGAAGAAGGCGGTGGCCGCGCATGGAGAAGAGAAAGAAAAAAATAGGGTTAGGGTTGGGGCTGGAAACGGGTCGGGGTCGGGTGGGTCAGGTTCTGTTAGGTCTTGTATTTGGGCGCGGACAGAGAGAGAGGTGGCAAGTAGGTTGGGGCGCAGTTCGGTGGGGTCTCGCGATAGGGTTCTGCTCGTATGACCTTTTCTCTTTTGAATTTTGAAATTCGATTTTTTTCTAAGTGTCAAAAAAATGGATTAGGGGTGTTGATGAGACTGTAGTAGCGTGGCTCGAGCCACCCCGCGCACCACGTACCAAGTCGCTACAATGTGAGGTGGAAGGGGTTGGGAAGTGGCAAAGCCCCCAAGGGAGTGGGTGATGGTATCAAGAGTGGTGACCGTAGGCCTGTCCAAGAGGAATGTAACATGAAAATTTTCTAAGTCTGAAAAATGAAACTTCATTGATAACAAAGATAGGCAACATGTCTTGGTACATGGGGACAGTGTACATGAAAACTTGCAAAATGAACAAAAAAATACAAGTGTGGAAAATGCACAAGGCATGCCAAGGCTCGGTCTGGTAGGTCATATGTCTCGCACTTAGAGTTTGAGCTCTCCGGATGTAATCTTGTCGACTAAGAAAAACTTGAGGCCCCTGCACCACTTGAGGCCATGAACGACCTTCCAATTATAGGGGTAGTAGTTGGGATGGGCTAAGTCTTCCAGGGTAGGTTCAGTGTCGGCATTGGGCAGGGTTATGGCATTGTCGTTGATCCATGTCTCGAGGAGAGCTCTGACGGTCTTCAAGTCACATGGTTATTCCAGGGCAGGCGTCGGCTGCCTTCTCTTGTCAGGGCTCCCATCCATTCCTTGGGACTGACGCTTGCGGCTGTTGTCATCGTTACTGGCTGCTTCTGCCGTTACGGCCAGGGCAATATGAGGTTGGGGCTTTGGGGTCTTTGACGGATCGACCGAGTCATAGGTGCGTCGTGCAGCTTCCTTGAGATGTCCCCAAGACCGAAGCTGGAGGTTTTTGAAGGTAGACCCTGTAGGTGCCTTTCATGTTCTTGATGCAAATGGGTACAAGGGTCTCATCTTTGCTGAAGTCAATGCACTCTAAGCATTTATGATGAAATTGCGTAACAAAGGCGTTAAGGTCTTCCCCGGGGTTCTGGCAAATTCTGGGAATGTCAACGATGGTCACACGCTCCGTCTCATAGTGAAACTTGTCAAGGAATAGCTGGACCATGTCAGACCAGGAGTGGATGGTAACGTCAGGAATCTGATGATACGAAGACTTTTGAAATTCTCGAAGCTTCAAAGTGTCGTCCTCCCCGTAGTGCTCCAGTGAGCCAGCAAAACGGGTGATGTGCTCGCAGGCATTGCTCTCTTTGCCGTTTAACAAGGTGAAGGATGGTTGCTTGTACTTGACAGGGTAGGGCTTGGTAGCGAGGCTGCCAGAGTACGGAGCATGGCCTGACAGCTTAGAGGGAGAGTGTGGTAAGGATGACTGCTTGAGACGGCGTAGGATGGCATCGAGGTCATACTTGGTGACATACGAAGCATGCACGGGTTTGTGCCCTGTCGCGATGATCCTGACACCAAAGCATCTAAACGGTGCAACCTGAGGCATTGAGGGGATGACGATGATAGAGAGGGGTTGATGGTGGGGAGCAACTTGTTGGGGTATGATCTGTATATGGGTAGTGTCAGCTGCTGGAGGCCGATCGTCAAGAAGGGTCGACTAAAGGAAGTCGGGAGCATGAGTTGTGTTTGGGTGTCGATTGGTTATGTTTGGGTTAGGCTCCATCTCAATTGAGTCGTGAGTCTCCAAAGCACTTCGAGCAAGGGTAAGGCACGGCGATGTTGGCTGAGATGCTGTGAGTCCTACTGTCGAGGGCCTGGAGGACCAAGGCAGCGGTGGTGGCGACACTGTGACCTGAGCAGTGTCCAAAACTAACCCAGGCCTTAAAGGCTAAATCTGAGCGGGAGGGGCCAACGCTAGAGGTTGGGATGACACGGGGTGAGTAACAGGCACAAGGTAGGGAGCTCTTAGGCCTTGAGATGTCGGCGATTGTGAAGTCAAGACTTGGATTGATTTTTGCATTTCTGAGATGACAGCCATGAGAAAAGATTAAGAGTCTTAAAGTCCGGTGATGGTAAGATTAAGGTGTTGGATTGTGATGCTGACGATCACGGCCTTATTGGGTGCACCCATCCCGGGTAGAGGCTGGAGTTGGTTGTGGCTGGTCTCCTCTTGGTCCTCAAGGTGATGCTCTTCTTGGATGGCGGTGCTGAGGCTTTGGCTAGTAGCCTTGGTAGTCCAACATTGTAGAGGCATGGTTGCTTGGGTGTGTTAGGCAAGGGACGAACCGCACTGCGATGCTCATCTCCCTAGCGGAGTCACCAAAATGATGCCAAGGAAAGTGGGTTCACAGTCAACGTGGAGGTGCCACAAGGAATGCAGTCCGAGTCAGATGCTAAGTATGTTGATGTGAGACACAGCAAAGGCAGAGCAAGGGCAGAGACCAAGGGCTTCCCAGAAAGAGCCAGAGGGTGGCAGTGCTGCGAGGATGATGGCTTAGGGTGAATACACGACGATAGTTACAGTTTGATGCTTAGGTCTAGAGTCAAAGTCCGGTGTGTTTCTCTCTCTAAGATTCTAGAGTGAGAAAGTGAGAAGTTTGAGAATGTCTAACTGTAAGAAAATGTCCAAGCGTTCCAAATGAATTCTCAAGACCTCAATTTATAGAGGTTGAGATGATGTTGTTATAACTGACACATGGCACTCCCCAGCAGTGACACGTCACCGGGGGGTCCACAGGATATTCACCTGGCCTGCCTCGCACAGCGTCGCTCTGGAAAGATTGGTTCCCACAGCATCAGTGTGGCCAGAGAACCCCCTTGATCTAGCCACCAGTCCAAGCCCTTGCAGAGTCCCACAGGCCAGGCAGTGGTGGGGAAGACCCAATGCCCAACTGCCAGGCGGACTAGGTGCGATGCCCTCTAAAGACCTGCTCCCGGGTGACCGAGGGGTCACAGTCCATAGGGGTGCCAACACAAGCCCCCAGTGCTAGAGCACGTAGGCCAGTCACAAAGACACCCTGGCAGAGATAGTGTCCCTGAGGAGTCGCCAATCCCGCAGGTGAGTCCTTGTGCTGGAGCACTCGGAGTGCATCAAGGTAGCATCCCGGAAGAACCGTCTACCCGACGGGCCGAGGTAGCATCCCAAAGGAGCCGTCTACCTGGAAGAAGGGGAGTTGAAAAGCTCCCTGGTGGAGATAGTGTCCCGAAGGAGTTGCCTATCCCTGCGGGTGAATCCTTGTGCCGAAGCACTCGGAGCGATTCAAGGTAGCATCTCGAAGGAGCCGTCTACCCAATGGGCCGAGATAGCATCCCAGAAGAGCCGTCTACCTGGCCGAAGGGGAGTTGAAAAGCTCCCTGGTGGAGATAGTGTCCCAGAGGAATCGCCTATTTCGCAGGTCGAGGTAGCATCCTGGAGGAGCCGTCAACCTGGTCGGTCGAGGTAGCATCGTGGACGAGCCATCTACCTGGCAGAAGGGGAGTTGAAAATCTCCCTAAATAGTGTCCCAGAGGAGTCGCCTATCCCCGCGGGTGAGTCCTTCTACCGGAGCACTCGGAGCACGTCAAGGTAGCATCTCGGAAGAGCCGTCTACCCGACTAGCCGAGGTAGCATCTTGGAGGAGCCATCTACCTGGCGGAAGGGGAGTTGAAGAGCTCCCTGGCGGAGATAATGTCTCGGAGGAGTCGCCTACCCCCGCGATGAGTCCTTGTGCGGGAGCACTCGGAGCATGTCAAGGTAGCATTCCGGAGGAGCCGTCTATCCGACTGGCCAAGGTAATATCCCGGAGGAGTCATCTACCTGGCGGAAGGGGAGTTGAAGAGCTCTCTGGCGGAGATAGTGTCCCAGAGGAGTCGCCTATCCCCGCAGGATGCTGCATACTCCGGAGAGTGGGTCGAAGCATGTTCTACGTCCATGGCGGGGGCGCATGGTGTGGGGAATGAGTGTGACGCCCGGGGGGCAGGTAACATGATTGTGGTGCATGGGGGCGACAGAGTATAAAAGGTGTCGGGGGCACTGTAGGGTGATAAGGAGCCAGGGGCGCGATTGTATCGGTGGCACGGTGCATGGCGAGAAAGAGTTTTGGAGTACGGTGCTCGGACGCCGGTGACAGGGGTCGCGGAGTGACGTTTGGGGGACAGGGGTCACGAAGTGAAGTCTGGGCGAAGGGGGTCAGGGAGTGACGTTCGGCGCGACAGGGGTCGAAGAGTGAGGTCCGGGCTACGGGGGTCACAGAGTGATGTCCAACGCGAAGGGGGTCGTAGAGTGACGTCCAACGCGACGGGGGTCGAGTAGTGAACTCCACTCGACGGGGGTCCAGGAGTGAGGCCCTGGCGACAGCGGTCGCGGAGTGACGTCTGGGCGACGGGGGTCGCGGAGTGACGTTCTGTCCCTTGAAGAGTAGTGCAAATGCTAAAAAGATAGGCCAAAGGCCAACCCTTGGGGAAAGGCCAAGGCCAACCTTGAGGGGTTGCCAAGGTCGAGGCCGACGCCCAAAGGGAGGCCAAGGCCTAGGCTGACCCCAAGGGGAAGGCCCACTTCCTTGGGCAAGCGTCAAGGTGCGCCAATGGCCGACCGGCTACGTGCGACAGTCGGTGCCTGATGAGCAGTCGTGCAAGGATGAGTTTCTTGGTGACGAAGTCACGTAGAAAAAGTGAGAAGTGCACTACATATATATATATATATATACATATATATATATATATATATATATATATATATACATATATATACGTAGATATGTTGAGTTAAATTTTATCTTTGTGATATTGAATTCTTTATTTTGAAAAAGGAAAACCATGGCATATTTGAAACCCTCAATTTTATTTTAGGGATATGGCATGTGTATTTACTGGGGCCCCAGCTCATCCCTTTTTGTAAATGTTTTTAGGTGATCACCTAAATGAACTTCAGTACTATGAGGGTAATGAAACTGAAGCCGCAGGAGATGCTCCTTAGGAAATTGGATTTAAGTTCTTGAGAAATTGTAGGGCTGCCGAACTATTTACTTAAATCGTTCGTAGCTTAGTCCCAGAAGTTTTCTTTTAAAAATCATACCAGAATTTATGGAGGAGTTCAATAGAGATAATTTATGAAAGAGCTGTAAGGACATCTTTAGAAGTCATGTTATGGTGATTATTAATATATGACTTTAGTATTGTATACATGGTTTATATAAGGCCTGGCAGAATTCTAAATAGTTGTTTGAATGGGTCTGCGGCTGGTCACGTGCCTAGCACACGGGCTTACCCATGGGTTCGGGTCATGACAGAAATGGTATCAGAGCATTCGGTTTTGGGATACTAGAGTTTAAGAAATGATTTTGCTGATTAGGTTATATGATCTTATAAATAAGTATCTAGGTAACAAGGTCAGAGGTAGAAAGGGAAAAAGGAATTCTATTTAAGAAGAAATTAGATATATTTGATGTGCTTTATTGCAGTTTTCGATAATCAACTAAGTCCTTGAGTTGTAAATTAAGAAAACCTTGTGTTAACAGACGTTATCTGTAATGTTTGTGTTGTGATACGCAAACAGGAGCGAGGATAGTCTGTCATTTGAGATTAGTCAAATGCCCTCTAAAGGATCCAAAGATTCCAGCCAAGCATCCCACATTAGAAAGAAGAAAATCAGGAAGCGCCCCAGAGAGGAAGTGGCAGATTCAAGAAAGAGAATGTGCCCATCAGAAAGGGAGATAAAATTTTTGAAAGAAAAGATTAAAGTAATTGAGAGTCAAGTGGAGAGTATGAGGCTTAGCTTCAGCCTCACCTGGGAGCAAAGGCAAAAAGACTACAATTATTATTTTGGAAGCAAGGTCATAGGATTGCAAAACCGGTTGGGAGATGAAGATGTACATACACCTTTTCAAGCCTCGGAGTTTCAGCTATCAATGTTAAAATTTCACAGGACCAAAAAATTTAGCTTTTCAAGCCTCGGAGTTTAGGACAGCCCTTTTCAAAGCCCCTGGGCCGGATGGTTTCCCAGCTCTTGTTTACCAAAAAACGTGGGACATTGTTGGCAAAAAAATATTACAGAGGCGGCACTCTCCTTTCTCCAATCAGGGTATATGCTCAGAGAAACCAACAATACTGTTATAATCCTTTTACCTAAAATTGATAGCCCTCGAACCCCGAGTGATTTTCGGCCGATAAGTTTGTGTAATACCATGTACAAAATCGTAGCTCAAATTTTGGTCAATCGACTTCGACCGGTGATCAAAATGCCTTCATACTTGAGAACCTAATCTCGGAAAATATCTTATTGCATATGAACTCACTAATTATATCAGGCTAAAAAAGAAGGGTAAGATTGCTTTCTGTTCACTAAATATGGATAGCGTATGATAGAATTCGTTGGGATTTCCTAAGAGCAGTCGTAAGGAGAAAGAGTTTTTCAGCCCATTTCATTCATCTAATTATGGAATGCGTCCAAACAGTATCATATTCAGTGTTGAATAATGGTGAACAAACTCAATGCTTCCAACCTAGGCGTGGGCTACAACAAGGGGATCCTCTCTCTCTCCGTATCTATTTATCCTATGTGCAAATTTTTTATCAGCAAATCTACTACGGGCACAAGATTTAGGGAGGCTTTGTGGTATACAATTGGGAAATCATTGTCCATTGGTGAATCATTTATTTTTTGCAAATGACTCAATTTTATTTTTCCAAATTTCTCCTCTAAGCTGCAAGCTTCTCAAAATCTTATTGGACAATTACTGTGAGCAATCAGGGCAGAAAATCAATCTGATAAAGTCCACTGTCACGTTTAGTTCAAATACTTGAAAATAATTAGGAACCAGCTTGGACATTGGTGACTCGTAGGAAATAATTCTTCAAGAGAGCTGATATTAAAAGTACAAGGGAGGTGTGCAGGATGGAAATGCATGCAACATGAATTGGGTGTGAATAAGAAAACGGCATCTATAAGCAAGACCACTCAAGATTCTATATAGAGGTATCAGCAGATGACCTGAACATTAGCACTTTCACATATCTACGCAAAGTTCCACCTATTTTAAGCGTCAAGCACCAAGATAAGGCAAGCCCGAGCGCCAAAACCCGACCTCCAACAAGTCCAGCAAGAACAATCAAACAGAGAACCCAATAGTGAGAATTCCCCTTTGTTTCTTTCATATCCTCTTCATCAACCACAGTTACTTCAAAATCACCTCGCGACGATTCACCAGAACTACAAGCCCCATTAATTACCTCCTCCTCTCCATCATAAATTTCACTCGGCAACACCGATAGCTTTTCATGGCATTCCATTTCATTCTCCCGCTCCTGCTCTTTACACCGATCTTCCTCTCCTGAACCCTCAATTTCCCTTTCTGCATCTAAACATTTCTTATCTGATTTACGTAGCTTCTTTGGCACAAGTTTCTTCATCTTTAATTTCATCTTAGCCCTACAAGAATTCCCATGCTTAAGTTCCGAGATTTCAGAGCTGCGATCCTCTTCTTTCTCTGCAACCATAACTGTCTCTTTTTCTTCAAATCCCCATCGTTCGCTGCAACGAACAGCATCAAAATGCTCTTTCCCATATCGAATTCCCTCACCCGGAGGCACAAAGTTAGGCTTAGCGTCTACAATCTGGATTTCAGAAGCTGGGGAAATCAAGTCGCGACTCTCAACAAAATAAGAACAATTCGAAACAGCGGACTCTTCCCGTATTTCACCACCTAACTTACCCTCTCTCATCCGTACAAAACGTGAAACCCTCCGTAACATGTTTTCTGCATCAGAACACTGCAAGAATATCCTATACAAATATTTACCCAAATACTCTAGGAAAAACAACGAAAACGCCGACATGGTAATGCCAACCACAAACCTCTTTGTCCCCAGAGCCAACACCACCACGAAAAACACCTTCAAAATCGCCACCAAAACCCTATTGGAATCAGAAACTTGAACATCTTCCTCGATCACCGCATCGCCGTCGTGCTTGGCAACATGTTTCTTAATTGGTACAACATCCTTGGCAACAGTTTCATTGTATTCAATCTGCCTACTGCCCGGATTCGCCAATTCCACGAATTCTGCGACCAAATCGTTTGAAGTCGACGATTGTGACGGTGACGATGGCGGCGGCCGAATCAGGGGATCGTGGACTACATCGGGCCGCTTTTTCTTTGAGGGTTTCTTCAACCGATCGCGATTTTTGACCACCAGGTCGACGAGGGACGTGGGAAATCCGGTCTCCACGACGAGCGAGCGGCCATGCTTTCTCAAGTGGAGATGATCGGCGATCAACTGAGGTACTCTTGTCTTCTTCCATGAAAACGACGGCATGGCTAGTTCGTTTCAATCGGCGAAACAATCGAAACGAGCCACGCCAAAAAAGAAAACTACTGTTACTTAATCATTACCATGGTCGCCTGACTGGCAAGGATTTTTATTCATGAGATATTGGTGACTGGTGAGGATCTTTTCTTGGCTGTTTTGAATAAATGGAGACAATGAAATAATAAATTGTAAAGAGAGAATTGGTAAGATGGAGGGCGCGACTTTGGATTTATTGTGAGGCTTGGGTTTTCCTCGTTGGTAATAGAAACGGAGACTCTGGTGCGAAAAGTGAAACCCTAGGAAATTTGTGAAAGGGGCGCGTATGAGCTGTCCTGTTTCGTGAACAGTGACGGATGTGACTGCTTCGTTACGGTTCTCCGTCCGGTCAACGAAAATTTTTTTCCCCACAAGTAAGATCCCTCTTTTTTTTTTTTTTTTTTTTTTTTAAGACTAATTACACTCATATCCCTGAAGTTAGGGTATAATTACATGTAAAGAAAATAACTTAGACATATGACACTTGTATCTTTTAACCAAACGAAATTATAAAAATTCTAACGGTTTTAATGTAAAGACTTTATTTCCCCTAAGTTGGAACCTTATTTTTTTTTTTCTAATGCCATTACTTCATTTTATTTTTTTTTAAAAAGGAAAGACTTTACTAATTTACTGTTTAATCTTCCTCTCCCTACCCCCAAACGCCCCCCCACCCCATTTCCCACACCACCCCAACCCTATTTCTTTCTTTCAAGCTCCACCCGCGCCACCCCTCCCACCTTCCCGTCACCCGTTTGCCTCCCCTTCCCCGTCACCCCGTCGTGCCCACAACCCCTTCCTCTGCGCCGCACCCCAGTTTGCCTCCCCCTTCCCCTGCGCAACCCGTCTGAACTCCCTCGTCACCGGTGTTGCACCTCGCTCTGCCTCCCTCGTCATCGACGCTTTATCCCGTCTTCCCCCCGTTCCCGACGCTGCACCCCGCTCTACCTCCCCATTCCCCGTCTGTCAGGCCCAAAAGGAAGACCCAACTCTAATGGCAGATCTGCCATTTCTCTGAATTTAACTGAATTCGATTCCATGTTACAATTTCTCTTGAATTGGATTCCGCTGTTAGTATATTCAGTGTTCCAATTTTCCTGAATTGAGATGTTATTAACCAAGCCTAAAAAGATTGAACCCTAATTTTACAACTAGGGTTTTGGAACCCTAATTTTCAAATTAGGCTTTTGAAACCCCGATTTGGAAATTAGGGCTCTAATAAACCCTAATTTTTGAAATTATGAAGTAATTACGTGTATAAGGGCATAATGTAGAGTTATCCCTAATTTTCTTAGAAAAATAAAATAAAGACTTAAATAAAAATTATTCGGTATATACAGTATAAGGGCATTAATGTCATTTTAAAAATACGTAATGATGACATCAACCAAAAAGTATAATTTTTTAATAGAACCCTGACAAATGGATACGGCTGTCACATTTTCAAAGTTTTTAGTCACGGTATGTTACATTTTGAAACTTAGTGTCCTTGACCGTAATTATACCCTAACCTCAGGGACATAGGTGTAATTAGCCCTTTTTTTATTTTGATCACTTTTGACTTTCACGGGAAAGGGGAAGGACGAAGGAGAGGAAGAGAGAGAGAGAGAGAAAAGAACATGAGAGAGAAAACATTGTGTCCAAAATAGACATGCATTATAGTAATGCAAATTTGAATGCCCGATCCAGCTCTGAAAAAGTTCAGCCCAACCTCGCTTGTTGGATGAACATGCAAACCTAGCTCCAAACGACTAGGGCCTAAACCGGGCTAGGCTCGATCCTTTTTTCCCCAAAATAGCCCAGCCCATTTGAAGATGAAATCTAGCCCAACCCATTATCCAACCCTGCCCAAGTCCAAGCCCGTTCAAAGCCCAGGCCAAGGAGGATCCAAGCCCGACCTATTTCACTTAGATTCAAATTTTGGTTGCCTCCAACCGTGAAGTTCTTTGGAAATTGTACTTCACTCCTTCAACAGTTATATAACGATTAGTTCGATGGGTATTTTTGTTCAACTTTTTTCTAACAACACTTTAACATATTTGCGCTCCCAGCAACTGCAAATAGATAGTTTTTTTTTGCTATTTGCGTCTTTCGTGAGGTTCATAAAATATACTAATTGATCCGTTATGTTCACATTTTTTAGATCAACTAGTTGAGAGCACGTGCGTTACATGTACATATCGAACGTTCTTCTAATATCAATGTTATTCTTTATTTTGTTAATTTCGGGTATCGTTTATCCTTATATCCATTGATTTGATTCCTCCTTGTGACACCCTTAACCCAGGTGACATCACCGGGCTAAGTTATCAACCATAATTACATTCAAAACCCTGTGCTGAATACAGAGCAACTACATCCTCATACTCATACGTCATTAATAGACATTCCAAAATGCGTCCTTACAATTTTATTTCTTACAAAGATACATCAAATTGCAACGCTTCCTTCAGGTCTTTAAATAACATGAATCGTTACCACCTAATATACGATTGTAGTCATGGGACTCTTATCAACCTATCTCACAACTCATTCTTTATTCCACCATTCTTAGTTGTTTACCTCACACAACTGATCCCCTTGCTCAACTTTTCTAGCTTGTTTCTTTTTCCTTTCTAGAAGGTTCTCCTTGATCAACCTTATAGCCTGCACAATACAACATAAGGAATGAGCGCAAATCGCCCAGTAAAGACAACACGAGGAGTATCGTGTACAAATGATTCAAGAGACTCGGAGGAATAATAATCATCTCAACGATAGCAATGAATCAAGAGTTCAATAAATTTTTGACATCAGCATAATGTCAAACGATAATTTTTCTTTCGTTAGACTGAGCGGCTTTAAGGCCCAACAGAACAGCATTACTGCCACCTCCTCATGGACTGCACTGACTGACCGACTGACTATGCAAGTGAACCCGAAATTCAAAGTTGTAAGGATAATCATTGAAATACAAATCATTAAAATCATCAACATCAAAAGAAAATCAAATGCAATGCACATGGACACGACAGACATGACTCGACCAGACACGACAGACTTTGCTCGAGCGACATTTATCCTCTTTGCCAGTGATCATAATTCATAGGCCATCCTCCTCATATTGATGTCCCATTTTACAGATGTTCATCTCAGTCTCAAGTAAATAGAAGAGACACTGTCAACAAGCAGGGAACTCATTTAGAGTGCTTTCCCTAACCACGTTACAGCCAAGCAACAAGACTTCATCAACGGGGCGGACTAAGGGAAAATTTATTCCACCTTATGTCCTCAACAACACAGCTCAACAAGGAATACCAGATCAGAAGATCAACCGGTGTTCAGACCTAACAACAAGAGTTCAACGTAACATCATCAACATGGCGGACTTGGGAGAAGTTTGACCGCAAGCCCTCAACAGCGTTCTTACATAAGAGAAATGTCCGTTATCAATAAATGCCGACATTTCACAACAACAATGCAACGAACTCTACAGCATCATCATCAACGATAGGGCAGACTCGGGAGAAGTTGCCACAAGTCCTCAATGGTGTTCTCAAAGAGAAGAGATATCGGCTATCAATAATTGCCGGCATCTCACAACAACCACACAACAACCCCTACACAATATCATCTTCAACTTCAGGTATGCTAATTGAATTGAATCATAGCATACTAGGACACGCATCATCCTCATTAAATTCTACCAACAAGGCAGACTAAGGGAGTTATTCTACCTGATGCCAAGGAAAGTGGGTTTGCAGTCGACGTAGAGGTGTCACAAGGAATGCAGTCTGAGTTAGATGCCAAATATTATGATGTGAGACACAACAAGGCGGAACAATGGCAGAGACCAAGGGTTTCCCAGATAGAGTTTGAGGGTGGCAGTGCTGCGAGGGCGATGGCGTGATGCGAATATACGACGACAGTCACTGTCCGATGCTTGGGTCCAGAGTCAAGGTCCCCTATATGTTTCTCTCTCTAGGATTCTAGAGTGAGAAAGTGAAAATGTGGAAAATCCTCAGAAAATGTCCAAGAGTCATAAATGAATTCTCAAGACCTCTATTTATAGAGGTTGAGATGATGTTGTCACATCAGACACATGGCACTCCCCGGAAGTGACACATCACTGGGGGGTCTACAGGTGTCGGTGCTCCACAGATTGTCGAATCGCATATTCACCCAGCCTGCCCCGCACAACGTCGCTCTGTCTGTCTAGAAAGACTGGCCCCCACAATGTTAGTGTGGCCAGAGAACCCTGTTGATCTAGCCACCAATCCAAGCCCTTATAGAATCCCACAGGCCTGGCAACGGTGGGGAAGACCCGACGCCCAACTGCCAGGCAAACTAGGCATGATGCCCTCTAAAGACCTACTCCCCTCTCAGAGTGACCCGGGGGTCATAGTCCATAGGGGTGCCAACGCAAGCCCCCAGTGCCGGAGTTCGTTGGCCAGTCACGAAGACACCCTGACGGAGATTGTGATGCCCCGAACCTAGGTTTTCGAGGTTATTATTACTTAGCGACGATTATGGTAAGTAAGACGAAATTAGACTGTTAGTGAAGACCTTAGTGCATGTATAAATTTGATCTTTAGCGTTAATTATTGTGAGCAATATTATTTGTTGCATCTAGCAATATATTTTAATAATATGATAAGCTATAAATGATGAAGTTTGTACAATAAAAAAATTCATGGAAGTGAGTGGTTTGCAATTTAAAACTGATGAAATTGTGCCGCTATAACATTATATGGTCTCGCATTAAATAATTTTACATATGAAAGAGCAGAAAACAAAAAGGGAAACAACAATTAAATAAAATAAATAAATAATAAATAAATAAATAGAAATTTGGGTTAAATATAAAAAGGGGGAGAAGAGAATGAGGAAAAAAAAGAAAGAGGGGCGCCGGCCCTAATGGGACTGCAACGCCAGCGCAGCTTCCGGCCATACACGCAGCCACCGGCGACAACTCCGGCCACGCCCCTTCACAGAAGCACCATCCAACGCCTCCGCCACCGCCATGCCGCAACCATCGCGCTCAAGCCACCGCGTCGCAGCCATTGCGCCGCTATCAAGGTGCCACAATCACGTGAGATCGCTGTCGCCGACAGCCCAAATCGCCGGCCAACTCCATCACCGGTCAATCAACCACTTCTCTCCGTCGTGCAATCGCTGCTGCCGGCGATGCCTTCGGCCGTCAGCGAGCAACTTCAACCGCCCCCTCCACCGAGCACCACCGCACAACACCTCTGCAACCACCGTGCCACAGCCAAGGCGCCGCTGCCACCGCCATGCGATCGATGTCGGCAGCAGTCCCACCGCTGCCCAACTCCTCTTCAGATCAGGAAAGCCCCATCACTGATGAGCAACTCCGGCCAACGTTTTCACCAAACGCACCACTCAACGCCACAAATCTGGACCACCTCTACGACCTCGGAACCAATGCAGCGCTGCCACCACCGCACGGTACTTATTACTGCCCAATTGACCTCCATTCACAACAGCGATGTTGCTATACCACCGTCCAAAATCCACAACCACTGGCAGGGGCCAGAGGCTGCACCACCGTTGGACTTCAACCCACTGCCCAAGCACACTAATAGTTACAGGAAATAGTCTCCTGTCGAACGATGAGACGCAGATACGTGGTGCATCCAAGGAGCCACTGTAAGACCTCGGACCAACCACAACTACCTTCTGATTATCATCGCTGCCGAGAGACTATGGCATATAATTGGTTTTGTGAAATTGTTTGTGAAGCGGGGTTGATGGTGATGTTGTGATTTTGATGACTGTGTAGTGGTGGTGATTTAGCGAGAGTGTTGGCAGTGAATGAAATGAAATAAATGAGGTGGGTTTGTGTGTGTACAACAGTGGGTGTACGGTGCATGTATTTGGGCATGTTTGTAGGTGTGATTGTTGTTGGTCGATGGTGTGTAACAGGATGTGTATGGAGATATCGTGTCTGCATGATACTGCATGTTGGATGTGTATATTGGTGTAGTGTGAAATTGACTTTGTGTGTAGAATAGTGACAATCATGGTGGTCAAATGGTTGTGGGTTGTTGGAAGGTGGCATCTTAGTGGTAGCTTGGTTGTGGAAGCTAGTTGCCGATATGTTGGGTTTTGGTAGTATTGACTATGAAACGGGGGTTCGACGGTACGAGTTTGATATTGTTGTAGTTAATGGTTATGGTATAACGGTGGTGCTCTAGGTGACTGGACTGAGGTAACCGTAGTGGGGTGTATATGGCAGCGGGTGATAAAACTTAAGACCTTGTTGATAGATGAGGGAACCTCTTGGTCACAATAGTTGATGGGTGTGGCAATTATACTGGGATGGAATAGCTGGTGGAATGTGTGTGACCGTGTGATTGTGGTATCTGGGTGGTTTGTGTGCGCGCACCGGTAGGTGTACGTGTCGCAAGCGCTTAGGCAAGTGTGTATATTGTGTAGGTGTGGTTACGGTTGCGGCGTCTGAATTGTTTAAGAAAATATCCAACAGGAATTCTGCATTTTCATCAATGATACCCTTCGGTTCTAATGAAGTCGGGGCTATGGAGATGAAAGGAATCGCATTAACGGTTTTATTGGTCAAAGGTAACAACTGATCATCGCGCTAGATTTTGGATCGAGGAAATGTGTCAGCGACAAGTAAGTGACCCTTGATTCAACTAGTGTTTTTATATAATAAGTATATGTTTACCTAATGTTAAAAAGTGAAGTTTAGCATTGACTGTTTTAATCATGTTTAATTGTTCTAGCTTGAATTGCTAAAAAGCTTTAGTAGTTTATTTGTCATGAAAAATC